>SNQJ01S0048772.1:63595-100261 GCA_010110895.2 Picea sitchensis
AATTACAAGTTAAATGAGTACATCAATAAAAAATAACATACTAACCTTGCAAGTTCAAAATCCAAGCTATGTAGATCGAGAATTGGATTTGTTCAACCGGTGGGTGACGAAAAAAATAAACAGCTCAAACAAAAGCCAAGAACAGTGTCGCAACTATAGCAATTGTGTCGCAAAGTCTCTTAAAGTCATGTATATATAGATAAAATAGACAACTAGCCGTTAACGTCGATCAATGAGATAGACAAAATTTTCATCGCTATTGCCACGAAAGTTTGTCGCTATAGTGACAAAAATCCCGACTAAGTTAAATTAAGAGTTTCGTCGATATTGTGACAAACTTTCATGGCAATAGCGACGAAAATCCCGCCCTGTTTAAAAAAAATATGAAACTAGTGGAAGCATGGAAAATTTTCGTGGAATAATCTGCCCATATGTTGTAGTGTGTCACAGGTTTCATCACCTTGTTCAAGAATTAAATTGTGGTGTTCTCTGTGTATACACCGTTGGTATCGAAGGTTTTCACCATAGAGAAGAGTCGGCTCTAGTCTCCCTGTGTTGGACACATATAAAACCCTTAACTCCTTAGGTCTGAGGGTTGATAGAGAAGACTATCGTGGCCTGTCGGGTTTACAATTGGTTATTGTTGACTGGTATGTATTGTCAACAGAATTGATTACAAGCTCGCCCAGTTGATTATGAAACAATCATGTCAGTTTTGGTATCCAGTCACTACTTGTGTTGTTACAATGGATAAAACCTCACATGGTTAATTGGACAGATCAAATACACAGTCGCTCTCTTTGTGTTTAAATGAATTGATAACCCAGTATTGTTTTTAATTGAGTAAGTCACACGTCACTTCATGTCGATGTGTGGGCATGTGTGGTTTCTACAGCATGTTAGGTCGGGTTGTTGTTATTACGACAGTCCAAGTAATAGGCTCAAAATTGAATTGGTTGATTGAAGATTGGGGTTAATACAAAGTCACTGTATTTTTCATTGAATATTATTGGGATGCTAAACTCGGCATTAGTTACAATTGTTTAATGATGTGTGCGCATAATGCATTTGTATGTGTGGTGTTCCTACACCACGAATAAATTGTCACTGTAACTATGAGTTTCTTTGGCCAAATGGTTATTGCAACCAGGATGACTATGGCATTTCCATCCACTGTATGCGTTATGGATAATTGATTGTGTCGTTAGGAATGAGCCCGAGTTTTACACAACATGGTTTGGATTGTATTTTGGTTAATTTGAGCACTACTGTATTAGATTGATAGCTCGACATGATGGGTTGAGTTAATGATACTGTGACAATGTGTTTAGAATTGTCAAATGGAAATATTGCATCGTGGTGTTTGAAGTATGGATACCCACTATGTATGATATAGATATTTTTGGATTACGCACTCAGAGATAGTCACAGAGTTTTAAGCATGACTTTGTTGCAATTAGATTATTTGTATTATGAAGTCAGGCATGTTGTTGCTACCTCATTGTGTTGGATGGATAGCCCAATATTTTGATTATTTAGAGTCGCGTTGAATTGGGCTTGTACAGTCACAAAATTACACTTGGTTGATTGAATTATTTTGTGTTTTCTACAACATAGCATGAGTTGGAATGGTGGTGGTTGTCTATCTGTTTAAATAACGAGTCAAGGTTTTTGCAATTTAAATATGGACTATTGGGTTGGTTGTCCACTATGTATGTTTAACGAATTTCATGCACTTTAAATGACAGGCTCGATTACAGTGATAGTATAATTTCATTGCAATTTTGAGACACGACTAGTTAATACACAGTAATTGTTATTAGGTCACAATGATCATTTGGTTGGTGTATCTCCTTTTAACAAAATGATTATATGGATTACATGATTAATTTTATGAACAGTACCCGCTCTCATTCCCCACCATTATTTCTCTTTTCTCTAATTACAATCCCATCGCCTTCCCACATTCATTTTTCACTCCTTGCTCTAAAATTGATTACAATCAATACAAATTCTGTGTTGAAGCAGTTGGTAGTAGCAGTGTCTTGATTGAATTACAATGATGTTTTCTTTAGTTTGCAGTTGATTGTTATTGTCCTTGTGCAGTAACCACATTTTCCCCCTCATCATATCATGTTTCGCTCAATACAAACCCCTCACATATCCCAGGACCCTTTATTCCCCCACTGCTCATTGATTAACAATTAAACAATTTGTATGGATTGGATTGCATTAGTCTAATACATTGTTGAGCCAAAATCTATTTCATATTTTTAAGAGTTGTCATGTATGGTTATTTAAAAAGACTATTTTCTAATCAATCATGCATGCATGAATGAGTTTTTTCAACCAAGGTAGCCATGGTCGAGGAAACTGAGGGAGAGGTAACTAGAATAGAGGCCCAAGAAGGCCAAGGTTCTCCATACATTTTGATGCTGACTTACAAGAGCTTGGCCAGTTATTTCAGGCCAGATTTTTAAATTGGATTGGGCAAGGAGGGGTCCAACCAATGCTTGAAAGGCCTCCTTCCCAAGTTTTGCAAGCCCCTGGTATCCTTGTGCCTCATCACGTCTCATTGCAACCAGAGGTTCCTGAAAATGATGGATGGCAAGAGATTGTACACCCGACAGTCTCCCAACATCGTGGCTGGCCTAATTTGTCCCTACATGCTCCTCTGCCTATTAACCCCATTGTCCAAGCTGCCCTCCACTCACCAGTGCAGTCCTCTCATGCTACAAAAAGGTTGAAAATCGAGGCCCACCATGCCCTTGACAAAGGAAAATCCATTGTTGCCCCTTTCTCACCCTCCAATGGCTCTGACAAAGCCATGTCTTTCCGGATGCATTTGAGGGACAATTATTCCCATGTGATCAACAAGATTAATCCTAAAGGCTCAGTGCAACCAAAGGAAAATTCAGGAAAATTGAAGGGTGACAACAACAATCAAGGAAATATTGCATCTCAGAGTGGGAAATATGGATTTTGAGTTTTTATTTTATCTATTGTTGATGACAGTTGACTTAAGAAACTTTTGGACAACATGTTTTATTTTTGGATATATGAGTAATATTTTTTTTCAAAATAATTTCAAATATCATGAGCTAAATTGTCAAATGTGAATATGATGATGGGAGCCACATGGAGGTGTGTTTTGCTTAACTAACTAGTTATGTTATGATTGTTATGAGCTAAAGGGAGTCACAAGGGGTCCCACCTACTAGTTATTATTTATTTATAACCCGTATTATGATTATTACTTTTCCTCATGTACTATAGGTGATCTCGGATTACATCTAGAAGTGTGCAAGTCTCTACATTACAACATTTATATTAGGCAAAGGGAGGTGGAATACAATCAACACATGTACAATTTCGTTGGCTCCCTTCCATCATCCTGTTGTCTAGATCTCTTAAGGATTCACCTATAAAACTTGGTTGGCTCCCTTACATCATCTTGTTGTTTGGATCCCTTCAGGATTAACTTCAAAAAACTTTATATGATCAGCAATACTGTAGAGAAATCCAAAGAACATTCATAGAGAAAGACAAAAAAAACATAGGATATGGGTAAGCAAAATGAACCATTTGTCTTATTTAGTAGAATATGAAGACTTTATATAGGATAGGATGAACTTACAATGGTTCTGATCAAAATTGTACCAATTATAACTAACCAGCAACCAAAAAAGGTCCCAAACCCTAACAACTATCTTAGTTGACCAGTTCCTGGTCCTTGGGACTTGTGCCCAACCTCCCAGGTAGAGATGTGCTCCATCTAGCCTTTGTAGTGAAGTGCGTTGCATTTGGAAGGAGGTGCACCTTTTTGGTAGTGCCAAACTGATCTTCCTCGATATGTATGCTCTCCTCCTTGGGGATTGCACCTTCAAGCCTGCCTAATTCCTCCATGTTTAACCCTGGAAGTGTCTCGACTTCTGTAAGCTATTGTGGAAACTGCTAAGACATGGCGGACTATGATAGCCATTTAGCTTGGGTTGGAAGTTGACCTTTTTAACCCACTAAAAAGGAATTTTGTTGCTGAGTGTGAGTGGTGGTGGTGCATGTATCCAACACTGTGTCCTGAAGGAGAGGTGGTTGGAAATATGGAACCAACTCAGAGCGGTGCGAGATGGTGACCTCTTCTTCCAAGAGGGGAGGCTCATAGTGTTTGAGACTGTTCACATTTACCATATCGTGAATACCCAATTGTGGTGGAAATACAAGGCAATAAGCATTATTTCCAACTTGATACAGAACTATGTAAGGACCATAGCAAAGGGGTTTCATCTTGTGATAATTCTGGCACTGAAACTGTGGGTGCTCCATGTGAGACTAGACCTTGTCACAGGGGGGAAAAGAGAGTGGCTTCCTGTGCACATCATGTCGGGCCTTATAACATTGTTGGGAAGATTGTAAAGCCTCAGAAGCTTGAGCTTGTTTATGAGGCAAGGTTTTCAAAAAGGATGAGGCAGAGGTTTGCTCTTTTTGTTGTCAAGGAGTACCAAAATGTTGGAGTTGTAAAGGAAAATCATAGGTGGCAACAGGTTGATACCCAAAGCAAGATTCGAAAGAAGACAAGCCAGTAGAAACATGATTTTCCCTATTATAAATGTGTTGGACAATGTGGAGGGTGGAATCCCACTATTTATATTTGGTAAGCGGAATTCAAAGGCCATGGACCAAGCTACAGTTAACAACTTTGGTTTGTACACCTGTCTGCAAATGGAAAGAAGTGGAGTATTTGAGGTGACACCCAAAGAGATACCAGAGATTTTTCCAAAATGTATCGAGGAAACGAGCATCACGATCATAGATAATGTAGGAGGGGAGACCAAAATGAGTCCACACGAGTGAAAAAGAGATCCTCCATTTGAGAAACAACAGTAGTCTTAGTGCAAGGGATAAAAATGGCCATTTTGGAGAAGCGACAGACAACCACCCAAATGGAATCATGCTAACAAAAGTTCATGGGAAGACTGGTTATGAAGTCCATAGAGATAGATTCCTAGGGATGAGAGGGAATAGGTAAAGGTTGATACAGGCCATACTTGCGGTTGGTCGACTTATGTTCACTGCAGAGGGTACAAGATCAGACAAATTGCTCCACTTGGTGGTCTACATCAAACCAAAAGAAGTGACGCTGGAGATGTTGATTAGTTTTGAATCTGTCGAAGTGCCTACCATAAGAGGAAGCATTGGATTCACGAATGAGAACAAGGTGATCATCAGTAGTAGGCACACATAGCTTGGCAAGCTTATACAACCAACCATCCTGAATGTTGTAGTATAGAAAAGGGGTTTGGTTAATGACAATAGGTTATTGCAAGGAAATCCAAATGGTACTAAAGAAAGGGTCAGAGGGATACAGAGGCTTCCAATATTCATAAGAAACACAAAGGACAAACAAGATTTGAAGTATCTAAGGAGGGGGGCGACTAAGAATATCAACCATGTGATTGGTGGCCCCTTTATTATATTTGATGACCAAGTGGAACTATTGTAGATAAGAAACCCACTTCAAGTGGCGTTGTTCTTGGAGCTTAGACTGAGAATTAATAAAAATCAAAGGATGTTGATCAGTACAAAGAATGGTCTCCTTACCTAAGATATAGTGGTGCCATTTTTTTAAGGACTCAACCAAGATGTAGAATTCCTTATCATAGGTACAATAATGTTTTTTGTCTTGAGCCAATGTCTCAAAATGATAATCAATGGGATGTCCTCCTTGTTTAAGAACTGCACCAATCCCATGATGAGAGGCATCAGTCTCAATTTCAAAAAGTTGTTGAAGATCAGGAAAACATAGGACAACTACTGAACAAAGGACCTATTTAAGGAGTTGGAACTGCTTCTGAGCCACTAGATTCCAAAGAAAAATGGACTGGTTGGCCAAATGATGAAGGGGCTTGGCCAGATGAGAGAAGTGAGGAATGGATTTCCTATTAAAATTGATGCCACCAAGTAAACGTTTATGGGCCAACACGGACTAAGGAGCATGCCATTGTGCTAGAGCCTAAACTTTAGAAGCATCAGGACAAACACCTTCCTGATCGATGACAAACCCCAAATAAGAGACAAAAGTTTGGCCAAAGGAGGATTGTGTTCCTTGACCTGAAGGTGATTGGTACACAAAAATTGGAGTACACTGCACACGTGTTCTAAGTGTTCCTCCCAAGTCTTACTAAAGACCAAAATGTCATCCAAATATGTGACCACAATGTGGCCCAACAGAGGACGGGATATATCATTGACGAGCCTCTGGAATGTAGCAGGGGAATTGGTGAGGCCAAAAGGCATCACCATCCATTCATAGAGCCCAAATCTGGTTTTAAAAGTTGTTTTCCAAGTGTCGATAGCATCCATGCGCACTTGGCGATAACCCGTCGTCAGATCCATCTTTGTAAAATACTTTGCCCATTTGCGTTTATCAAGCAAGTCTTTGATATAAGGGAGAGGATAACGATTTTTTACTGTAATATTGTTGAGAGTGTAGTAATTGGTGACTAAACGCCACTCACCACTCTCCTTTTTCGGAATAATGAAGGCGGTGGAGGTGCACGAAGAGAAACTAGGTTCGATATGGCCAACATTTAGAAGTTGTTGGAGATGGTGTTCAATTTCTACAGCCTCATGGGGATCCAAATGGTACGAAGGGGCATTAGGAAGAGAAACACTAGAAATGAGGTCGACAAAACGCTCAATAGGGCATTGAGGTGGAAGGCCTTCCGAAGGGGAAAACACATCAGGAAATTCTAAGAGAACAACAAACATATCAGGTGAAATGGAATCAGGTGTATGATCTGGCTTAATAGGGTGGAAAAATTATAAGGAGAGGGATTTAGTGAAGCTTACTTGGTAGACAACAACTTGGCCAACGAGCAGATGAGGAGCTTTAAGGGATGAAGAGGTAAGAACATAAGTTCGACCGTCTTGTTTGAGGTGATACTAATGGGTGCGAGAATGATAGATGGCACCACGTTGTTCCTGGTACAGGATGCCCAAAAGAAGATCCACACAATCTAATGGAGACACATCACAAAGGACAGAATCACAAAAAGGTCCAATGGAAAAGGTGACGACACAACGCTGTGTGACCATGAGACAAGGTCCGTCCTTATGAACCCACCCTAATTGATAAGGAGAGGGATGAGGGGTGGCGGGTAGGTTTAATCGGTTCACCAAATCTTGAGCTATTAAATTCTTCTGGCTACCATTATCAATAATGAGAATATCAAGAGACTGCTTGATTTGGAAATTGTGGGTGAAGAGAGGGGAAACCGAGGTAGCATTAGAATTAGTAGCCATCAAAAGAAAAGAGGGGTTTGCAGCCATGGTATTTTCTAAAGATATTGGCTCAGAATGAGGGGGCACTAAAGATGAGGACTCTAGAGTATCGACAAAAAGAGTTTTGGCAGTAAACGGATTTTATAGGACATGACAATTGACAATGTTATGGAAAGAAGACTTATGGAATGTGCACCATTTACCAGACTTAGGGGAAGGGGGATAATTTTGAGAGGAGGGCGCAGAGGAGGAATTAGGACGAGACTGAGGGGATTTCAAGTGAGGGGTTATCTTATGCTCAACTACTAGAGCATGGGAGAAAGCCTTATCCAGAAAACTACTGTAAAAAAGATCCACCTCCCTACATAAAAAATTCAATAAACCAAATTAAAATTTTCTATGGGTGCCTCTTCGGAGTCCTAAATATGAAGCTAGATGTAGATCCTAGTGAATATTTCAATGTATTGCTACAAGGATTGACCTGAGAATTAGAGGAGCTGCAACTAGCGAGCCAAAATATTCTAACGGTAGTCAGGAGGATATAATAAACTACGGAGCGCTTAACAAATAGATTCCCAAGTGCCAATAGGAGGAGTAGAAGATGAGGCAGATGTCAACAAATCCACAATGAGCAGAGTCCCAATGGGTAGAGTATCCCACCAAGCCTGGGCAATGCCTTCCATTTGTAAGCTAGCAATTCGAAGCTTCTCCTCGTCAGAGATGTTGCGACGAGTGTTGAAGTATGTAGAGAGACTTTGAATCCACAATGTCCCCATTGATTTTCCCAGATAACTTACGAAGTTGGAAGCGTGCATCCAGTTGCAAACGAGATTGATTTTGATATTACAATCTAATAAACTCATGAAGAGCCAAAGCCAACTCTTGGATAGGGGAAGAGTTGACAGAAGAGGCATCATCCTCTGAAGTGTCCCTTCTTGGAGGCATGCTCTTCATAAAATAATGTTGCTCCTATCCATATATGAAATATAGGCCATTGGTCTGTAGAGAGGATGGGGGCGCAGGGAAACCCTAGTGCACCTCTGGATTGCAAACTAAGCTGAGAGGAGGAAGTGCCCTAGCCGCCTCACAACTTGACAAGAAATGAGGAGGGGGTTTCCCTAACGCACATCTAGAAATATTCTTGAGCTAGTTTCCCTAACGCACATCTAGAAATATTCTTGAGCTAAGAGGAGGGGATTTCCCTAGCGCACCTCTTGGGAGAGAGAGAAGAGTGTGAAAATAAACCCCAGCGCATCCCTTACCTCTAGAAAAAAAATTCCAACCCTAGCGCATCCCAGGAAGGGATATGGGTTTACTTGTATCTACCATTGAAATATTTGACTACTGGAGCAGAAGCACCTTGGACTGGTGCTCTGGTACCATTTGATCTGCAATACTGCATAGAAAGCCAAAGAACATTCACAAAGAAACACAAAAGCAACACAGGATATGAGTAAGAAAAATGAACCATTGATCTTATTTAGTAGAATAGGCGTCCTTTATATAGGATAGGCTGAACATACAATGGTTATGATCAAAAGTGGACCAACTACTTTGTGTGCACATATTTTCACACGAATGTTCACCTATGCCTTCTCTCACACACTCCTTGACTGGCCTACACCTCATTGCTACTAACGCTTAACCTTTCTATTTTTCTCGCACGCTCGTTAGCCTTTTTTGCACATTCTCATTACAATGCCTTAGACTTGGTGCTATATGCTCCCACATTATTTCCAACCATAATCACACCAAAAAAAGGAAATAAGTGCCTCCCCCCACCACCCCCTTCTAACACATTTTGCATTGGATATGAAAAGGTAAAGGATTTACTTTTAGTTCTTTCATTCATAATACTTATTCTAATCTAGCTCAGTTAGGCACTATTACCCCTCATGCTTACGGGTAACTAGAGGAGATCATGTATCAAGGCCCACAATGGAGAACATGATCTACACCATGATGATGATGATCAACATGTCCACATATGGAATCCTAGCAACCTCCCTTATTTTTCCCCTGGTTGGATCAACCAAGGCTCATCGCATTCAAGCGACCTAAAGTATGGGAGGCAGTAATCACCATGAGGTAAGTTATTCTTTCTTTCATGCAAAGTCTTGTACTTAATTTCTCATCCATGCAGATGAGGATCTTTGGTTGAAGTCGGATAATGGATCATTGGTTTGGGAAATTGTGTTAGTTTCCTTGTTTCACCTTGGTGTTCAGCATTTGTGCCCTAGTCCTGTGTTGTCACCGCCCAGGGAAAAGGGGTAATAATGGGAGGGTGTTCCCAAGGGTAACGTTCTGCTCCCGACCATACTAAAACTTCCATCTTAAATCCTCTCATATTATACTAAAATTTGACTATGGTCCATTCTCTCATGAGAAGAGGGACTGGACGCCTAGAGGTTGTTCCACAGTTGCTATAAAAGAATAAGAAAATGATGCTACAAAATAAAGTGAGCATAGCAAGGAAACACCACCAAAATTCGGTACAACTTGAGCTCTACTCATTCAATGCTCACCCTGGTCCCAAAAAAGTGATGCTAAAGCTTGAAACCTTTTAAAGGGGACTAACAAATATAATATAAAAAGTAGGGATTGGAAAGATGGTCAATAAAGCAGTTTGGAAAAAGGTGGCACACAAATATTGGGTAACTCAAGAGAAAGTTCACCCTCCACAAAGGCACTCATAGATATGGATTCATAACACCATAATCCATGAAGTAAGATTGAACCATATCATTTTTACACTTACTTTTGGTGGGTTTTTTCTTTCTCTTATCACGCTTAGGACCTATCCCTCTATTTGGTATATTTATTTCCTGTTTAGATGGCACACTTAGTAGGGTTGGATGAAGATCATCCCATACTTAAACTTGGTAACTCACATGGGGTCCTAGGTTGGTGTGATGATTGAAGGGGATACTGAGGTGAATTATTTTACATGGCTTATATCTAAAGTTGCAGCTTATTTTGTATGCTTTAAGGACTAATATTTCTTATGAACTTTGGCTAACCATATCTTATACTTTGGTTTGTTTTCAATGCTCCTGCAATGGTTCTTGAGGGATGTCATGGGCTTGTACCTAGGACTTTGGCACATGTGATATAGAACAATGGAGCATCCAATGACTCACCACCATCATACAATGGCTCTCACATTCTCAAGACCTTGGATGATGGACATATGGGCTTGGTTTGACCAATTATCGTCATTATCCCACACATATGGGCTAGGCAGAGTACCCCGGGGCTTTCATGCATAGAGGATGGAGGATGTTGTAGTAGCAAGTGTTTGTACATCACTTGTAGATGTGGTTGCATCTCTCTCTCTCCCTTAGATATGACCTTTGGAATCCCTTGATGTCACCTTCTAGCCCTAAACGTCCTCTTCTTGGCTAGGGTTTTGATGGATAGATGGGTACCAAAGATTATTTGCATGGCTTTGGGTGAGGAGACACCTCACTTCATACTCTTTCACCCCTAAAGGATGCCACTTTCCCTTTGGAGGCATGACGTGAGCCTCTCCTAGCATGACATCACCCTTTTAGCACATGACATCACCCTTTTTAGGGTTTTATTATGTATTTTTTTATTTTGCAAAGTTGTTAAAGGAAAATTAAGGGGTCAACCCAACTTACTTTATGTTGTTGACAAATTATGTGGACAAATTGTATTAGGGAGGCCTCATATAAAAAGGCCACCCTCACATTTCATTTTAGGATCACAACTTCTCACCTCTGTGAGAGATACTTCTGAAGTTTTCGCCCTCTAAGGGTTACTATCTCTCTTGAACTCATGTGTTATGTTTGGAAGGTCAACTTTTGGATGGTTATGTTGATTTTGGATGGGAATTTCTACAATTATGGTTTTATCTCATCGTATCTTGCTGAAGTAAGTGAATTTTCTGCAATTTTGTTCTTATGTTATTAATGCTTCATGGTAAATTTGTTATTTCATGCTAGACATCTTGCTTGATGAAAACCTAGGAGAGGAAAATACATGCTTCTTCCTCTCACAAGGTAGATTTTGTCCAAAATTTATGAAAGAATCCTTCCTAGAGTTAGACTCCTAAAGCCCTAAAGTGTTGGAACTTTAGGATTTTATCCCTAGACTCGTTGATTTTGACCCAGTTCAAGCTACAAGCACGAAGAAACGGTTTCTAGGGCCCAAATGTGCTTACACCCTAGAAGTCCTTATCCTCAAGACTCAAACCCTAAGGCCCTAATGTTATAGCACCTTCGAGTTTTAATCCTACATCTTGGCTTCAAGTAGGCCATCATCCAAGCCTAGTTGCATTTGTTGTTATATGACTCCATAACCCTTAAAAGGAACTAGTTTTAAAGCATTATCATGGTGAATTATTTGACAAACTCATTCTCTCAACTCTCTTAAGCATTATACTAACCTAAATAACACTAACATTGGCAAACTTGTCCAATAACTTGTTGTTGTTATACAAAGTTTTCTACAACCATCTAAATTACCGTTGTTTGTTGCATACACTCATCTATTGGTGGCTTAACTTGTTCATAAATTTCCTTAAACAATTAGATATTATTCTAGTGGATGTATGCTAAGTTTTAATGGTAAATTGTTGCATTTTTTAACACTAATTGTTGTTGTTATAATTCATTTACTGTTGTTATATCATTGTTTACTGCTAGATAATTATAATAGCCATTGCAACTTATCTTGTCTAGTGTCTTAAAGAGGTATTAATTGCATGTTTAGACTTGGAAATAATCATATATATGTTGTAAAGTGTTCATGTTATGGGAAGGTACTCAAACGACTCCATATCTCTTCTACTACCTTGACCTAGACCAATCTTTAGGTGATCAAGCGAGGGGGCGGTAGGCTTCGCTACTATACTTGCTACTTTGATCCCTCGAGGTCACCAGGGAACCCTCTTGGTGGACCTCTTCCTTCACTAAAATGAGGGAAGTTATTACTAAGGTTATAGTGGTAGGATCTTCCATACTTACGCAAGATTTGGGGTCTTGTGTTGGGAATTGCATAAGTATAAATCCTGTGATAACATGCACCAAAGCAAAGGGGTGAATAAATCTGAAACTCCCTTTTCATTTTATCTCTATTTACTTTCCTACACTATCTTAGTGAAGCCACCTTAATTTAGAGACATATATAATTGCTTCAATTATCACCTCCATACAAGCTACCTTAATTTATACACATATCTAATTGATTCAATTATCACCTCCATACACTCTTCAATGGGATTATTAGATCATTATAAATCACCTTGAATTGATCAATCGTTAGAACTTCTTGACCCATTTCCTTCTCTTTTACCCCCTCATTTTCTTTGCTTGTAAGAAAATTTAGTGGTAACAATCTTTCCATATCCTAGGCTCTTATCCTTTAGCTTTTCCTTCTTTGTCATTCCCTTGGACAATGTAGAGAGGTCAATATTCTTAGTATCTTCCACCATTTTGTCTACGAGTCAAACCCATTGTTGTGTGGATCCTTGATCTATGTAGGTCCCATTCTTTGTGTTCTTTGTAGACCTTAACTCACCTTGGTAATAACAATGCCTAGAGGTGTTGGTGCACTTTGATGACCCATTTCCTTCTATTTCACCCCCTCCTTTTATTCGCTTGTAAGAAAATAAAGTGGCGATTATATTTCCATATCCCAGGCTCTTATTATTTAGATTTTCCTTATTTTTCATTCCCTTGGACAATGTAGAAAGGTCAATATTCTTAGGATCCTCCCCCATTTTGTCTATGAGTCAAACCCCTTGTTGTGTGGATCATTGATTTATGTAGGTCCCCTTCCTTGTGTTCTTTGTATACCTTAACTCATGTTGGTGCTAACAATGCCTAGAGGTGTTAGTGCACTTTGATGATACTTCCTCCCATTTAAGGTTCATGTGTGCTTTGTGGGTCCCATTTAGTATTCGTTTGTGAATATTTGTACTTTGTTGGTTCCATTCCTTACTCATTTTTTCAATCCCTGTGCTTTGTGTGCCCCATTCCTTGTACGATATATGAATCCTCCCCTCACTTAAGTACACATCGCTTATTAGTGCATGTGCATTTTATGTGTCCCCTTCTTTGTGGATCCTTCCTCACTCTAATCTTAATATTACCTAGAGGTCTGTGTGTTCTTTATGCATCCCTCTAATCCTTAATGTGTTCTTTGAAGATCCTACCTTACTCTAGTACTAACATTGTTTTGCAGTGTTGATATGCTTTGTTGTCTCATTCTTTATGTGGCCCTTTTAATTGAGATTTTACATAAAATCAAAGTGGTATGTCCCTTGCTAAATAACTTGTTCCATGTTAATACGACTTACTTTTTATGGTCCACATCTTTGTGATTATGTTTTAATTGCAAGCTTACTAAAATTCCAAATTGCATATTATTTGTCAAATATTTTATTCCATGTTATTCTGATTGCATCTATATGTTAAAAATGATGTAAAAAGAAAATATATATATATAATAATTTTACATTAACAACAATGTTGAAACATAAAAAACAATTACAACTTATGCAATTCACCACAAGCACCAATATTTTATCGGCTAATGTCCCTTTTTCGGATTTCTTTCTCACATTGGTGTGACTCATTTTATCGGCCAATGTCCCTTTCTGAGATTCCGTTCTCACATTGGTATCTCTCTATGTTAAAAATTAAATGAAAGACAAAAAACAAAGAGTGTTGTAATCTTACATGGGGAACAATGTTGAAATGTTAAAAAAGGTAGCTTGAGAAGCACTACACAATCTACGAGCACCAAATTTTATGTGATTCTTAGAATATGAATCATTTTAAAATATAAAATACAAGGGTAATTATGAAATGCTATACACTAAAAAAATTATGAATTAAAAAACTAGGATTTAACTTTCTTCCCTTACTTTGGTACTAACATCATTATTTTATTGCCTTTGCGATGCCTTCTTAATAACAAGCTTATCGATTCTCTATTGTTGTCTTTGTAATTTTTATACTTTCTTAATTACAAGGTTATTGACTCCTTACTCTCTTACATCATTGTTGGCTTTAGGATGTCTTCTTAACTAGAGGGCCTTTTACTTCCATTTGTCACATTTACATCATTGTTTTCTTTAAGATGTCTTATTAATTACAATCTTGTTAAGTCTCTTTAGTAATACCATCAAAATCAGTACAACAATCAAAATCGGTACAATACAACAGTTATATCCCTTACTTTGATACCAATATCAATGAAAATCCAAAAGTTCATTTCCTCGCTCTATTATTAAGATTGATACCAATCCAAAAATTAATTCTCACTCTTTGATATTAACAATACTTATAAGTAACTATATACAATGGGTGTTGTGTTTTAAATATTTTACATTACAAACAAAAAAAAATCAAAACTAGCATAACCTACAACCAAGTACTTCTAATAATTTAAAACCAAGTTCTAAAAGAACTATGTAGGTTATCTATAATATTGGATTCAACGAGTTTAAACACTTAACAAAGAGGATAGAAGTCAACAAATTTTACATGTCCCCATTAGAGTAGCTTGGACTTCCTAAATTTAAATTTATCATATCTATGGAATCCAATTGAATGCCACCTCTTTTTAGCATTATTCAAAATAAATAGTAGAAATTATTTAAGATAATATGCATGATAAATCAATTGGGTTGTGTGTGCTTAAACATAGTAAAGATCAATGGAAATGGAGCAAGAGCTACTCAAACTCTTGGACTCGTGATTCCTCAACATTACTATGAGACTTAAAACAATGAGCTACTATGCCACCACCCCTTTTATATAGAAGGTTAAAACTAGGTTTATCTCTTCCCAACCAACTCTCAAACTACATTTTATCATACTATTTTTATAAATATTCATTATCTATTTTATAATTAAAAAAGTGTAAATATTTACAATGCCATGAATTTAATTTAATGTTAGTAGAGAATCATAATCAAGTCACGTCATACTTTATAATATGTTAATATTGCCAATTGATTTACTTAGTAATAAATATTGATGAAAAATTGAAAGTTCAGCGAAAAAAGGTATAGATTAAGATAAATTGGTTTGGTGCTCATTGTTAGAATCATGGATCATCATGCATAAATGAATTTTCCCTATGTTCCACCACATAGAATGATGTTTATTCTTCATCTTACTTTGTTTCTTATTATACTCCAACAAATTAAATTTCATACAACCTTTCATATATAAGAAATAAATAAATAAGATTGGTTTTCATGATTTTATAAATAAGATTGGTTTTCATGATTTTATAAATAAATAAGATTGGTTTTCATGATTTTTTATAAGAAATAAATAAATAAGATTGGTTTTTATGATTTCATACAACCTTTCATATATAAGAAATAAATAAATAAGATTGGTTTTCATGATTTTCATGATTTTAAATAAGATTGGTTATATTTTCTTTTACATTAAATATAACCAAAAAAAAAATTCCTATTATAGATTAGGATTAATGACCTCTTTATAGTATTTTTATTTTTATTTTTTCTTGTTCTTAAAATCTTACCACACCATAATTTCTCCTTAAATATAAATAAATGTAATATCATTTTTTATAGTATTAATATTTTGTAAAATGATCTCTTTTATTCTCCAATGATATCTCAATCACCACTATTTTAAAGGTTAATTAAAATATTCTCTTTAAATGAAATTTAAAGAAATATTACTTAGTTAAAAAGATATAGATATACATAAATATTAGTCGAAAGGTTTGTTTTAGTGAAAGTAGTCCTCAATGGATCAATATTTTTGAAGGAAAATCTCTTCGCTTTTCCCAAAATCTTTGGATGGAACGAGGCTCAATCACCAACCACAATGGCAGCAAATAACCTGGAGGGACTAAAGGATTTGATCTAAGACCTATGGGCCATGGCCTCCCTCTAAACAACATGCCTTGGCTACATGATTTCTCCAATTATCCCTTGTTTGATCTAATAAATAACCATAAGTTATTAATTGTGAATATCAATAATTAATGATATCCTAAATAACAGATGCTTCACCACCAAGAAAGTTATATAATTCTCCATCCAAATTGAAGTTGATTAAGATTAAGCAATTATGGATTGAGATTGACAATAACTAAAGTTTTTATTGAACCCCTAAAACATCCATCATGTAATGGTTTAAGAAGTAGCCAAGCAATCATAATCTTAAATACAATTTACTCCAAATTAAAGTTGGCCAATTGACTTAATCATTGATTAACATTCATATATCAACCTAAATTGAATTACTTATCTATAAATATTGACCTCAATCAAGGTTAAATACTAATTTAGATAGCCACCATAATTATTTTAAGTAAACCTAAATTTGCTCTTTTGTTTGCCACTCTGTCAACTATCTATCTCTGATTTCTAATAGTGTTGTATAATATGCCAAAGAGATTGAAGTAATCTCTACTTCATTCTAGACTCATTACATGTATTATTTTTCAAACTTATTTAATTTTTCCAATAATAAGTTGAATGTCACCTTCCACTCCTGAAAACATCATTTACAATCCATCTAAACATTTCTTTGAAAACATGTATTCTTTAAAATTATTAGTAATTACTCCTATCAATTTTAAATAAAATGAAATTATTAAAATTTTCTTTAATAAAATATTTCACCCAATCACTTAAAAAGCTTCATTCCTTAGTATTACTTAATATTGCAACTTTTCACGTATGGGGTATCATGATATTTTATATTATATTTGTTCCATTTAATATAGTATCATTTTTATATGTTCGTCCATTTTTTTATTATGATATAACTTTTAAATATATTTAAAGACTTTTTTCTAATATGATATAACCTTTAAATATATTCCAAGACATTTTATAATATATTTATGATATATAATTCATGAATAAGCTTAGTTTTGTATTCATTTATAACTCAAAGCACAGGAGTGTGTATATTTATTATATATAATTCATGAATTTTTATGTACTCAACTATAAGTCAAAGTAGAGTATGTCTAAAATAATGCCAAACATTCTTCACATTCAGTGATCAAGTCTGCGAGTTATCAAACTCGACAAGTGTAGTCATCAATTAAATGCCAAAAAAAATTCAGATTCACTGATAAAACACAAGTCTGTCAGTGAACATATTTACACTAAAACTTCATCAATAGAACCCTATTAATTGAACGTGTTTACACTAAAACTTCATCAATAGAACCTTAACCAAGAATAAAAAAAGGTTGGACCTTTCACTTTGAAAGCAAAACAAAATGAGAAACATTTCAGTTGATCAGAATAGACGTCCAAGTTTCCACTAGTAGTAAAACCCAAGAGATCTTTCCAGGAAAATATTTTACACCCTCAACTTTGAACAGAGGACAAAGCCTAGTATAGGTAGTTAATAAACCCTAGAAACTCTGCATCTGCAATGACACAAGTTGGCAGGTAGAAACTCTACATCTGTAGTAGCATTTGTCTCATTTGTCTTTCTCTAGGAACCCAAAAGCTAATTGAGATTTTTTTAAATGTAAAACAAATTTCAAACCTCGTTCCAAAGGATACTTGAGCATGCAAGTCCATGTATGTATACACATTCACCCGAGATCTCTCACACCCTGGGGTTGTAAGAACAATTACTTCTCTCCATGCAATCTTACTAAGAATAACGATAGACCATTTTTTGTTGTGCCATGGTGGTGGCTTGCACTGGCTACATCTTTTTCTACAAATTGATTTTTGAGTTTGTTTGTATTAACCTGGTCCTAGATACATTAACCTAGTCCTAGATACAATAGTTAAATATGTAGGCCACATTAGTGTATTACACAATGACATGTATATGGGGGATTTTGAACCTGGGTCTGAGCACTAGAAGTACTTTGATTTAAATTTTAATCATTTGACTAAAACTAGCCTTCTTGAAGTTTCACTTACAATGTGTTACTGTTTGATGTTATTTAAAGAGTTTGATGTATTGTAATATCATTGAAGATTTTGGGATAATAAGTTGATAATCTGTTCTGACTACATCATGCTCATTATGTTATGTAATATAAAGACCTTGAAAAGAATCTTGCTCAGGACATTGATTTTATGTCCATTTGCTCTTTAGTTACATGATTTCTTAAGATTGTAGCTGACAAGAGTTTAAATCATTGCTCTTATGTCCACTTTCTCTTTAGTTACACGATTTCTTAAGATGCTAGATGGAAAGAGTTTAAAAACAGATGTTCAAGACACATCACTAACATGATTACAAAATTTCAGGTTCTAATAGTATTGCCATATTCTCAACTTGAAAGGAAATAAAATTACATCACTAACATGATTACAAAATTTCAAGGTCTAAGAATAAGAAAATGATGCTAGAAAAGAAAGTGAACATAGCAATGCAGCACCACCAAAACTCGGTCCAACTTGAGCTCTACTCATTCATTGCTTACCCTGGTCCCAAAAAAGTGATGCTAAAGCTTGAAACCTTTTAAACGGGACTAACAAATATAATATAAAAAATAGGGATTGGAAAGATGGTCAATAAAACAGTTTGGAAAAAGGTAGCACACAAAGATTGGGTAACTCAAGAGAAAGTGCACCCTCCACAAAGGCACTCATAGAGATGGATTAATAACACCATAATCCATGAAGTAAGCTTGAACCATATCATTTTCAAACTTAATTTTGGTGGGTTTTTTCTTTCTCTTGTCATGCTTAGGACCTATCCCTCTATCTGGTATATTTATTTCTTGTCTAGATGGCACACCTAATAGGGTTGGATGAAGAGAATCCCATACTTAAACTTGGTAACTCGCATGGGGTCCTAGGCTGGTGTGATGCTTGAAGGGGATAATGAGGTGAATTATTTTAGATGGCTTATATCTTAAGTTGTAACTTATTGTGTATGCTTTAAGGACTAAAATTTCTTATGAAGTTTGGCTAACCATATCTTATACTTTGGTTTGTTTTCAATTCCCCCGCAATGGTTCTTGAGGGACATCATAGGATTGTACCTAGGACATTGCGCCTTTATTGTAGGACTTTGGCACGTGTGATGGAGAACAATGGATCATCCAGTGACTCACCACCATCATACAATGGCTATCATATTCTCAGGACCTTGGATGATGGACATATGGGCTTGGTTTGAACAATTATGGTCATTATTCCACACACATGGGCTAGGCAGAGTACCCCAGGGATTTCATGCACATAAAATGGAGGACATTGTAGTAGCAGGTATTTGGACATCACTTGGAGATGTGTTTGCATCTCTCTCTATCCCTCTCTCTCCCTTATACGTGGCCTTTGGAGGCCCTTGATGTCACCTTCTAGCCCTAGACATCATCTTCTTGGCTAGGGTTTTGATGGATAGATGGGTACCGAAGATGATTAGCATGACTTTGGGTGAGGAGACACCTCACTTCAGACTCTTTCACCCCCAAAGGGATGCCACTTTCCCTTTGGAGGCCCAACGTTTATGTTTAGAGGCATGACGTGACCCTCTCCTAGCATGACATCACCCTTTTTAGGGTTTTATTATGTATTTTTGTATTTTGCAAAGTTGTTAAAGGAAAATTAAGGGGTCAACCCCACTTACTTTATGTTGTTGAGAAATTATGTGGGCAAATTGTATTAGGGTGGTCTCATATAAAAAGGCCACCCTCACATTTCATTTTAGGATCACAACTTCTCACCTTTGTGAGAGATACTTATGAAATTTTTCCCCTCCAAGGGTTACTATCTCTCTTAAACTCATGCATTATGTTTGGAAGGTCAACTTTTGGATGGTTTTGTTGATTTTGGATGGGAATTTCTGCAATTACAGTTTTATCTCATCGTATCTTGTTGAAGTAAGTGAATTTTCTACAATTTTGTTCTTATGTTATTAATGCTTCATGGTAAATTTGTTATTTCATGCTAGAAATCTTGATTGATGAAACCCTAGGAGAGGAACATAAGTGCTTCTTCCTCTCACAAGGTAGCTTTTGTCCAAAATTTGTGAAATAATCCTTGCTAGGGTTAGACTCCTATAGTCCTAAAGTGTTGGCACTTTAAGATTTTAGCCCTAGACTCTTTGATTTTTACCCAATTGAAGCTACAAGAAGGGAGAAACGATTTCTAGGGCCCAAATGTGCTTATGCCCTAGAAGTCCTTATCCTCAAGACTCATACCGTAAGGCCCTAATATCATAGCACCTTCGAGTTTTAATCCTACCTCTTGGCTTCAAGTAGGCCATCATCCAAGCCTAGTTTCATTTGTTGTTTTATGACTCCATAAACCCTTAAAAGGCACTAGTTTTAAAGCATTCTCATGGTGAATTCTTTGACAAACTCATTCTCTCAACTCTCTTAAGAATTCTACTCACCTAAATAACACTAACATTGACAAACTTGTCCAATAAGTTGTTGTTATACAATTTTTTCTACAACGATCTAAATTATCGTAGTTTATTGCATACACTCATCTATTGGTGGTTTAACTTGTTCATAAATTTCCTTAACCAATCAAATATTATTCTAGTGGATGTATGCTAAGTTTTGATGGTAAATTATTGCATTTTTTAACACTAATTGTTGTTGTTGATATAATTCATTTATTGTTTTTATATCATTGTTTACTGCTGGAAAAATATAACATCCATTGAACTTATCTTGTCTAGTGTCTTAAAGAGGTATTAATTGCATGTTTGGACTTGGAAATAATCATATATATATGTTGTAAAGTGTTCTTGTTATAGGCAGGGACTCAAACGACTTCTTATCTCTTCTACTACCTTGACCTAGACCAATTTTTAGGTGATCAAGAGAGGGGGCGATACGTTTCACTACTATACTTGCTACTTTGATCCCTCGAGGTCACCAGGGAAGACTCTCGTGTGGTGGACCTCTTCCTTCACTAAAACGAGGGAAGTTCTTACTAAGGTGATAGTGGTAGAATCTTCCATACTTGCGTAAGATCTGGGGTCTTATGTTGGGATTTGCATAGGTACAAATCCTGCGATAACATGCACCAAAGCAAAGGGGTGAACAAATTTGAAACTTCCTTTTCATTTTAGCTCTATTTACTTTCCGATACTATCTTTATCAAGACACCTTAATTTAGAGACATATCTAATTGCTTCAATTATCACGTCCATACAATCCACCTTAATTTAGAAACATATATAATTGCTTCAATTATCACCTCCATACACTCTTCAATGGGATTATTAGGTCATTATAAATCACCCTGAATTGATCAATCGTTATAACTTCTTGACCCATTTCCTTCTCTTTTACCCCCTCCTTTTTCTTTGCTTGTAAGAAAATTTAGTGGAAACTATCTTTCCATATCCTAGGCTCTTATCCTTTAGCTTTTCCTTCATTGTTATTCCCTTGGACAATGTAGAGTGGTCAATATTCTTAGGATCTTCCCCCATTTTGTCTACGAGTCAAACCCATTGTTGTGTGGATCCTTGATCTATGTAGGTCCCCTTCTTTGTGTTCTTTGTAGACCTTAACTCAACTTGGTGCTAACAATGCCTAAAGGTGTTGGTGCACTTTGATAACCATTTCCTTCTCTTTCGCTCCCTCCTTTTCTTTGCTTGTAAGAAAAATAAGTGGTGACTATCTTTCCATATCCCGAGCTCTTATTCTTTAGCTTTTCCTTCTTTTTCATTCCCTTGGACAATGTAGAAGGGTTAATATTCTTAGGTTCTTCCCCCATTTTGTCTATGAGTCAAACCCCTTGTTGTGTGGATCATTGATTTATGTAGGTCCCCTTCCTTTTTTTCTTTGTAGACCTTAACTCACATCGGTGCTAACAATGCCTAGAGTTGTTGGTGCACTTCGATGATCCTTCCTCTCATTTAAGGTTCATGTGTGATTATGGGTCCCATTTCTTATTCGTTTGTGAATACTTGTACTTTGTCGGTTCCATTCCTTACTCATTTTGTCAAGCCTTGTGCTTTGTGTGCCCCCTTCCTTGTACAATATATGAATCCTCCCCTCACTTAAGTACACATCGCTTATTAGTTCATGTGCATTTTGTGTCCCCTTCTTTGTGTACTTTGTGGATCCTTCCTCACTCTAATCTTAATATTACCTAGAGGTCCGAGTATGCTTTATGCATCCCTTTAATCCTTAATGTATGCTTTGAAGATCCTACCTCTAGTACTAACATTGTTTAAAAGCGAAAACATTGTTTAGTAGTGCCTATATGCTTTGTTGTCTCCTTATTTATGTGGCCTTTTTAATTGAGATTTTACATAAACTCAAAGTGGTATGTCCCTTGCTAAAAATTATGTTCCATGCTAATATGACTTACTTTTTTTGGTCCACATTTTTGTGATTATGTTTTAATTGCAATCTTACTAAAAGTCCAAATTGCATATACTTTGTCAAAGATTTTATTCCATGTTATTCTGATCGCATATATACGTTAAAAATGATGTAAAAAGAAAAAAAAAATTGTATATAATAATTTTACATTAACAACAATGTTGAAACATAAGAAACAATTACAACTTATGCAATTCACCACAAGCATCAAATCTTTATCGACCAATGTCCCTTTTTTGGACTTCTTTCTCACATTGGTGTGACTCTTTTTATCAGCCAATGTCCCTTTTTCAAATGTTGTTCTCACATTGGTATCTCTCTATGTTAAAAATTAAATGAAAGACAAAAAACAAAGAGTGTAGTAATCTTACAGGGGGAACAATGTTGAAATGTTAAAAAAGGTAGATTGAGAAGCAATACACAATCTACAAGCACCAAATTTTATGTGATTCTTACAATATGAATCATTTTAAAATATAAAATACAAGGGCAATTATGAAATGCTATACACTAAAAAAGTTATGAATTAAAAAACTAGCGTTTAACTTGATCCAGGTGGATATTGGTGGCCACCCACCTTTTCCAACTGGCTCAAAACAATTTTCTGGCAATTTTCGTAATTTACTATTTTTAGCAGTTTTTCGGGTCCTGAAACTTCCGGAGTCGTTTTGAGGCCCTAAACGATATTTTTTTGGGAAAACGGGCAGAAATATGGAAGTTTATTTAATATTTCCCCCAAAATGAATCTCCTCAACAATACCTTTTCAACAAGCTATCATGCGCTTAAAACAAAGATCGTATGCAAAAGTTATGACCCCAGGAAATTGATGTACTAATTTACCCAAACGGGGCCCACATGAATTTTGGCGCTTCATCTCCTAGGGTTAGGTTTTTGGATGTCTAGGGTTTCTGGCATTCCTGTTTATTGTAAAAAGGTCTTCACATCCTCATTGTAATCATCTTCTTGCGAATGAGCACACTTGTCACATCTCTTCTCAGAGATAAGTCGCCACCATTCCAACAAGCTTGTTTCCACTGCATTTAACAGTTTCAACTTATTTCCTTATTGAATAGAAAACCAGTTTTATTGTATCTCTGTTATTTTGTGTTAAGCACCTGTTATAATCTGTGGTCATTTCGTTATTCTCATAAAATCTAGATCAGTGGTATCAGAGCGGTCTTCTCCTTGTTGTCTTAATGCATGTCCCCAACGAGGTCGAAGTACAAAGAGTTGGGTCTCGAGCTTGTTTCTCTTGAGGACAAAAGCACTCGCACACCCAAGCGACCTCTCATGGAAGGAGAAAATAAAGATGACGACACAAGATATCATTTCAAATTGTTGATTGAGGAAGCCCTCATGCAACATAGGAACGAGATGATGGATAGTTTCACGCAAATCCTTCGACAACTACCAACATGAGACGCATCTTCTTCAAGCGGAGGCGTCACCCCCTTCAAGGTACAAATAAACTTTGATATTCCTATATTTGAAGGTCATATAGAAGCAGATGTTGCAGACAATTGGTTAAATCTACTAGAAGGGTATTTTTCTATCCATAACTTTTCGAATAGAGAAAAGATTACTTTTGCACTCCTCAAAGTCGTTCCCCATGTCAAAGATTGGTGGGAAACTTTCTGTGAGTAAAAGGAAACAGAGGAAACCTCATTATTGACAGTCATGGCCACCTGGGAATCCTTCAGGGATGCTATTAAGAAACAATACTACCCCGTCGAAAGTTATGACGAATTGTATACCAATGGACCACACTGCGGCAAGAAAGAGACCAAGCAGTGCTAGATTTCACAAATATCTTTCATGCCTTGCGCACAAAGCTGGGTATCAAAGATTTGGAGCGATATCTGGTGCTCAAGTATCGCGGTGCTCTATATAGATACATCTAGATCAAAATGGAATTTCTGGACATCTCATCATTGGGCGCAACCTACCGATATGTTGTCAAAATCGAGCAGAAGCTTGCAAAGCCACACTGCAAGGAGCTTGCGAAGCTACATTGCTTCATAGACTGCCACACTCAATGCAATGTATTATGTTTTTGCAGTTCTCAAATCCACATAAGTCTATTTCCTGCTACACTAGGAAACCATGGCAGATCCCAAAGTGAAACAACCCCTGGAGGTTCTCTTATTGTCCACTGCGCTCCTTTCCCAATAAGAGTCACTATATCCCTGCAATCTCATGTCAATATTGGAAGTATATCTCAAACCATGTCCAACTATGCCTCGCAAGTATCTCAACACATGCTTCGCAGCAATCTAGTATCTTTGTCTCTATTGACTCATAAACTAGCTAACTGCACTCAATGCATAGAGAATATCTAGTTTGGTGTTAACCAGATACATCAATGATCCAATCAGTTGCTTGTACAGGGGCAGATCCGTCTCGTTGAAATCCGAAGAAGACACACTTAGTTTCTTCAAATTCGTGACCACTGGTGTAGCCATGCGCTTACATTTCAACATCCCAAACTTCTTCAATATTTCAACTATATACTTCCCCTGACTCAAGAAGATCTCATCAGTTCTCTGCCACACTTCTAGTCCCAAGAGGTAGTGCATCATACCAAGGTTCTTCATCTCAAACTCAAAGGCCAACGCATACTTGCATTCAACAATAAGGCTCTCTGTATCGGTGAGGAATAAATCATCAACGTAGAGGACCAAAATCAGGGACTTACCATTAATAGTCTTGTAGTATAAATTAAGATCAACAACATTTTTTATGAAGCCCAAACTCATCAGATATCCATCAATCCTCGCATACCAAGCTCGAGGTGCCTGCTTGAGTCCATACAATGTCTTATTAAACCTGCACACATGAGACTCCTCATGTATCATGAAACCATTTGGCTACTTGATGTATACTTCTTCTTCAATCTCTCCATTGAGAAAGGTTGTCTTCACATCCATTTGATGTACTCTTCAACCCATGGATGCTGCAAGGGAAATAATCGTCCAGATAGAAGTGTACTGGGAAACAAGAGAAAATGTCTCTTCATAATCTATTCCCTCCACCTGAGAGAATCCTCTAGCAACAATTCATGTTTTGTGCTTCTCGATGCTCCCGTCAATTGTGTGATTGATCTTATAGATCCACTTGGAAGTCACTACAAACTTCCCCTCGGGTCTCAGAACAATATTCCACACATCATTCTTCATGATGGACTGATACTCCTCCATCACGACATCTCTCCATACCGGATGGCTAGTTGCCTCCTCATAACATGAAGGCTCATAATCAATGATTGTGGCTCATAGTTGCAACATAGCATGAATATCTCTGAGGTCTCTTGCTCTCTTAGAAGGTACTACGAGGAGCTGCATGTCCTTCTTCCTCCTGCAGAGTCTGACGAGTTCATGCAAGTCTCTTCCGACCTACTGCAATATCTCTAGGAACATTTATTGGAGCTACATGATCAACGAGATCAATTGGATCAATAGGCTCAATTGTCTCTCAATATCAATCTCCACGTAAGATCATCTAGATATCTTGAAGGCTACCTCCTCCTCAAAGGTAACATCTCTATTCACCTCAATTTGTCTCTGATTAGGGATGTAGATCTGATATGCCTTTGAAGACTCATCGTACCCCACAAATGTACCATTTTTGCCTGAAGGATCTAGCTTGGTCCTTTTCTCCTTGGGTAGATGAATGTATACTGGACACCCAAATATCCTAAAGTGTCCAACCTCGGGCTTCACTCATGAATTGTGTCCATACTAGACATCACATGTTTCCCTCGTGGAACACGTGTCTAAGAAATATCGAGGTTCCCCCATGGAACCAATGTCTTCTCTAGGACACATGAGGTTTCCTCATGGATCCAATGTCCCCCAAGACATACCGAGGTTTCCTCGTGAAACTAATGTCTTGGTTCCTTCATCTGACCCTCTGAGGCACATCAATATGAAGTCCACATTCCCCCCTACTAGTCCACAAAGGACCCTCTAGGAAGAATGTCTCACGTTGATGCCTCAAACATCTCTTTTCAACATATTTATGGGTGCCCTGCCCTTGCTTCCTCATGTAAGGGAGTGTAACCAAACTCATCCTTTAGCTTGACGTTGGCACCATTGGAGATTAAAACTTGGGTAATCTTCACCTGCCCTTTTCTCACAAAGTAATGAAAAGTTGTATGCTCACCATATTTTACCACATAAACATATACACCTATCTGCAGTAATGATTCAACAAAATTAGCATGTCCATTGCTCGTAGTGGAATGGAGTGAAGTCAACCCTTCCTCGTCATTACCATGGATTGTATGCTTTTCTTTTCCTCCCGTGTTGCGAGCTCACGATGAACGTGTCTGCGTAGTAAACAAACATTGGAAACCCTACGCACTTCCTGGGGAGTCAAACTCGTAAATTTCATCTCTTGAAGATGGGCTTCATCCAGATAGCGACACGTCTCCAAATATCAAATCCATCTCTCCCAAGACAATAGGAATTTAGAGATTTCAAATATAATTTGCATTTGATCGTACCAGGGGAACTACAAATAGAGTTTGCCTTCAATTAGATGCTCACCATGGGAACTTAGAAATTACAAATATGGCTTCCATTCGATTGACCCAGGGTAACTACAAATGAAATTCGCCTTCAATTAGATGTTCACTATTATCCCCCAGTTTAGGGATAACTAAGGAGATTATGTCTCGAGGCCCACAGGTCCTAGACATGGAGTACCGAGAGCCAAATCGACTTGAGCATGGCCTTGGAGGGCCCATATTTTCATTCTTCAACACCTCCATTGTGTCAACAACAGCAGCATCCGTCACCTCGACCTGGTCCTGTAGCAGAAATGGATCTTGCTCCATGAAGTAATGAGTCAAAGTATCATGGTATGTGTCACTCTGATCCTCAAAACCTTTGGATATGTGCATTCCATTATTTTTGCTTCTAACGGGTGCTTGGATCTTATACCTCTCCACTTGACCATATCTGGGGGAAATGACAGGATACCTTAGTAAGTTGGTACCCATAGGGTTAGAGTTGCCACTAGGGGGATTCATGAGAATCCATCGTCTGCTCCACCATACTTACCACTTTCCATCTTTCTCCCACTCATCCATCCCATTACACTGGTTTGGGCATTGGGTTGGCCAAATATTTAAGGGTTGTACTTTACCTTGTAGGAAGAAGGGGCTAAGGGCCCAGAGGGTAAAAGTAGCTGGAAAAAGATAGAATCCAAAGAATGAAACCTTGGGATGCTTTTCCATGGGATCCCCGAATAAAAAGTAAAACGCTTCTCAGCAAGAAATAGAGGGACCCATAAAAGTAATAAAACAAGACCTAGTTAGAGGATAGCATGTCTCATCACGAGCCAACCTATTAGGTCCATGGGTATGTAGTTGTATGTCACTACCAACAACTAGTCACCATGCCAAGGTAGTGGCTCTTGGTGGCATAGCCAAGAGAAAGGGGGTCTCATCACGAGCTAACCTTCTCATTTTCGTGAAATGCTTGTGGGTAACATTGCCACCACTGGTCACCACGCTAGGGAAGTGTCCCCTAACTAGCTTCTTGAGAGAAAAAACAATAAGAATAAGGACAAATGGCATGAATGGGCTTGGAAACATTTGCATCCATGACCGATGCAACTCACCCTCTACAGAGGAACCCACAGGTAAGCCATACATTTCCCTGCTATCACTGCACCCCTTGCCCAGACATCCCTTACCACCTCATCCACTCACATGGATCAGATTTGATTTCTCTCGGAAACATCCCACATCCAGTGAGCATTGGCCCAATAGGATGTCCTAGCGTTTCCTCCAAACTTGGCTTGTAGATTAGTATAATGTATTTGAGCACTTGTCCGGGTAAAGGGGTTTTATGCACATGTTTAATAACTCGATGATTAGATGTGATTGACATTGCTATGATCCTTGTGACTTATGATCCCATGGAACGTGTATTTGTGGATGTTGCAGGACCATACCCGATGGACAGGTACCCATATAGACAGGTACACATGGGGAGATGATTATTTTGGGACCTCCATGGGGCTGAAATCCCACCAGATGGATGTTGAGATACCGGCAGGGGGCAGAGACAAATTAGAAGATTGCACCGGAGAAAGAGGAGGACGTTCCACCAGAGGCAACTCAACATACTCGTACCCAAGGGAGTTGTGCCCTTTCCACCAGGACGCAGGCCTTGGAAGGCCCAAGACATCACCCAAGACACCCATGACATCATCCAATGCTTTTGCATGACATCATCATTTATGCTTGATTTAGGGTTTCAATTATGACATGTAATGTAAAACAATATTTTTGATGTACACTAGCCATGTCGAAAGTGAAATTAAAGGTCAATGCTATTGTATAAGTAGAGAGCCAAAACTCTCATTGTATCCTCATCTTTCACACTTGTGTGAGGTCTAAAATTTGCGGCCCTCATTAAGGTTTTGGACTGAAATTCTAGTGTGCACTTGTTGAAGGAGGGCTATTTTTGGTGAAATTGGCATTTTTCTTGGTGGAAAGTCTACAACTAGGGTTTTGATTGATGATGCTTGGTGAATGTGAGTAAAATTATGCAATTCTTCTCTTACTTGAATGGTTATGGTGTTTTATTTTGCATTTTGTTAATTTATGAAATTGTTAACTCAAACCTTCGGGATCAAGCACATGTTATTGACCTTGTTTTAATTTGTTATCTACCTACTAGATTGTGCCAAGGAGTCGTTGTATTGAAGCCATTGCTAGGGCCTTTCCATTGCAACACCCTAGCATTTGTTCTTCATCCTAGCCGATTTTACCTTATCATTGAGTTAAAGAAGGAGAAAAACCTACTAAGGCCTAAGGTTACCTACACCTTAGTAGTTGTTTTCCCCTAGGGTTTGGTGGTTGAAGCCTTGGCTTACCAACACTTCATTCATCAAATTCCTCTTGTCTTTGGCTCTATTACTATCATCTTTCTCTTTCAATTCTTGCAACCACTTATTGACTCCATTTTCCCTATGAAAGCACTAGTCTAAGACCTCTTGCTTGAGTGTTTTGATCACAACCTTTAAACATCCAAATCTTTGAACAAACTACTAACACCTTCTAACCCTAGATTAGATTGAGCTACTAACCTTATTTGTTGCTACTGTTCAATTAAGTTACAACCACACTTTGCAACATTTAAAGATTCTCTAAGCCATTGAAAATATTGACTGATGCATAGCCTTCTTTGCTTCTGATGAATGCTGGTGTTATGACATTGATGATTAATCATTCCTGCTCATTTTCAAGCTTTTCTAAGGCATTAATTGCGAAGTATTGTCTTGTGATTATTGTTGCTATACACCTTTGTTTACTTCATCAATATATTAGTCAATTGCTTTTATTAAGAAAGTCTCTGGTTATATGAAGTACTAACCAGCAATTGCTCTTGCAAATATAGTTTTATGTTGCTTTGTTCCAGGCAGGTACACTTCTTGTTTATTATCTCTTTATTGGTTGTTTAACCGGACTTTATGATTGGTGGTGACTTGTGAGAGGGAACCTTTTACTTCGCCTTCTCAAAACCCCAGGTCATTAGGGATGTCTCCCCTGGGCCTACCACCCTAAATAGAAAGAGACATCCTATTGACTTGACAGTGATAGGATTGCCTCTCGTTACGCCAATTTGTCTTCATTTGCCTTTCCCTTCTGTCAAAGTACAAATTGCTCGATAACACTCACCATAGGCACTCAAAAATTACAAATATGGTTTGTGTTCGATCGACCCAGGGTAACTACAAATGAATTTCGCCTTCAATTGGATGATCTCAATGCTCTCAATAGCGAGTCAAAAATTACAAATATAGTTTGCATGCCATCGAGCCAGCGGAACTACTAAAATTCGATCGAGCCAACTGAACTAATAGCGAAGTTCGCTTTCTATTAGATGCTCATGATAGGCACTCAGAAATCACAAATATGGCTTGTGATTGAACCACAGGAAAATAGACATTTAATTCACCACTGTGGAGTAGTAGCATTAAGTTTAAGGCTAGCTACAACGACCTGTTGTACAACTTTAGACGTGTGCTTAAAATGGCACTCGTGGTCTTACAATGGCCATGGGAAATATATTTGTATATATTTAATCCTTTTAGTGAAAGTTATATGTACCGACAACTTAAAATTGTTTAATAGAGGTGTAATTTCAAATTAATCTCTACAGTCTGATATCTGTATCTGGCATTAAGGGTTGTACATAACCCACTAGGAAATAAAGAATATGTTATGGGCCCTCCCGTGAGGCAGTAAAGCCCAGTCCCGCTCTAATACTATGTTGATTTTTCTATGTGAGATAATATTTTTACAATGATGAGTGTTCCGTATATACAGAACATATGGTGACCATCCATGAAAGGACGCGTCCCTTGGATAATGAATAAATATTTATTATTATCGTTTACTTATTATATATTTAATTTAATAATCAATAATTATATTATTAATTATTAATCTAAGAGAATGTCTTCCCAATGTTGTTCAAACATCAACATATTTGACTCTTGAACTATTTGAGATTGGGTCAAAGAGCAAATATAGAACATATTGAGAGGAGTTACCTAGAACTATACAAGGGTTTAGAAGTACAAAGGCATGTTGAGTCTTGAGTCACCACTTGTTATAGAAAATTGGGGTGATCTACTCTAAAATTGTAATGTCCCTTTCCGAGTAGGAGATCCAGAGAGGAGAGCTTAGTAGTCCAAACATCCCTATTAGACTATAGCCAGGGAGATTCAGGGGAAAACAAGGCCACTTGATGTTACTTTACTAGAGAATGTTATAATTTGAAAGTGACCTTAAGTGAAAAGTGGGTAAAAGCGCCTTTAAGTGATTTTGATCTAAAAATAGAAGTCAACAACGAATTAGGGCTTTGGAATATATGAGCAGGAGAAGCGACCTCATTCCTCATTATGCAGATTTTATGATTTCAGAGTGAGGTCTAAGACGACTTTACAGGTTCACACGAATCAATGACTTTGTGCATTCCAGGAGTAATACACCTAGAGCTTGATTTCGGTGTTGAGAGACACACCCTAGTCACCGAGGAGATCAAATAGATCTTCCATCAATCTTTAGCAACAGTGACATAGGTTGCAACAACAAGGGCGCACTTATTCAGGGTGAGGGCCCAGCTTCTAAGGAGACTTGGAGATTCGACTTGTCTTAGCCAGGGAGAATCCAGTGATTCCTTTCCAACCCAATTGAGAAGAAGGCAACGTGCATCTATTGACTGGTTTCTCATCAGACTCAAACGAAGAAATAATCTTGGGCGCATCAATCAACTAGTGAGGGTGTGGTAGTTGGGGAGGATACATTTAGGGTTCCCGAGAGATCACCAGATAAGATCCAGGGAAACCCTTTCGACCCGTTACAGAGGAGCCTAGGGCGCTATGTTTGAGACTATTATAGCCAGATTTCAACGATGGCATCTCTAGGGCGCAGTTGTTGGAAGTAGTTAATGTGCATTCCCCTAGGGGGATCCATCTGGGGTCCGTACGAATTTGCAGAGAGTTGACCTTCAATTGGACATACATAGAGAGTGTGCATGAGGTCAAGACGCATTGTTTGAGATAGATTCCAAGCATATCCAAGGATTTTAGCCACTAGGGAAAACTTTTCAGTCTTGCAACAGTTGTCATATGAGTTGTTGTAGCATGCAACAGATCCTACAACGTATCCATTGATCTAGCAATGTTCTTCTATTTCCAAGTATCATTGTTCCAGTTTGCTTATTGTACTTCGACTAAGATCCTTTTGTCTCTGATCTAGCCAAGAGATTTATTTTACTTAGTTGCATGCGACATTGTACCCAATCATTTTCATACTACATTGTTGTAGTTGTTCTGTGTCTTTATCTTTTGTGTATTTGCTTATAAACTACTAAACAACTGTAATCACATGCAAAATCACCACGCATGTTAAAACCAATCTTCTAGACGCATCCAAAATCCCAAAGTGTATCAGTTTCGACAACAAATAAGTTTGATGTTGCAGTAGTAGATGGACACATAGTGGAGTGTATAGACAGAGTCCCGAACTTGGGGGTAAAGCTAGGTAACTACACAGTGAAAGACATTTTATGTAGTTGACCTATCTAACACAGATGTGGTGTTGGGAGTCCAGTGGTTGATCACCTTGGGCAAAATCACAACCAACTACGAAACCATTGAGATGAGGGGCATGTCGACAGGAGCACCGAGGACAGTTTCAGCCAAGAGGATGGAGAGGATCTTCAGGCATGTGGAGGTAGCTTATGCAACAAAGTGCTTGATCACCACATGGAGGGACTCAGATGGTCAACAACAATATCAAACATAGATCAGGACTTTGTTAGGACGACATCAACAAGTTTTTGGTCTGACTCCACCAGGGAGACCACCTGACAGGGGGTTTGAGAACACCATTCACTTGGAGGTTCAAGGATGAGATAGAGAAGGAAATCAAGGAATTGCTAGCGATGCGACACATCAAACCCAGCAGTAGCCCATTCGCTTCTTCAATTGTCTCAGTCTTGAAGAAGGATGGTACCATGAGGATGTGCATAGACTATCGGGATTTAAACAAGGAAACCATGAAAAACCGATATCCTATCCCACGCATTGATGAGTTGATAGACGAACTGCATGGGGTAGTTTTCTTGTCTAAGATTGATCTACTCTCTGGATATCATCAAATCCGCATTCGAGAGCAGGATGTAGAGAAGATGAAATTCAAATTCCACTTTGGTCATTTTGAGTTTTTGGTTATGCCATTTGGGATAACCAATGCACTAGCTACATTTCAGTCTAGCATGAACCATATTTTCAATGATCACTTGAGGAAATCGATATTGGTATTCTTTGACGACATCTTGGTCTTCAACAAGACATGGCAAGAGCACCCGAGGCACTTGGATGAGGTACTCAACATCATGGAGTCCTAGTCACTATATTCCAAGGAGTCAAAGTGTGAGTTTGGCATGATAGAGCGGCTTTAATTGGGCCATATTATCAACGCACAAGAGGTACAGGTGCATGAGGAGAAGATCAGGGCCATTTTGGATTGGCCAACACCAAAGAACATGACAAAGTTGAGGAGTTTCTTTGGCTATGTGACTATTAGAGGAGGTTTGTGAAAGGTTTCTCATAGTTGGGGGCACCACTCATCGATCTCACTAGAAAGGGGTCTTTCATCTGGACCGACAAGTCACATAAGACATTTGATCAAGGAAGTCATGGGCACATGCCCAATTTTAGCATTACCAGACTTCACGTTGTCGTTTGTATTGTAGTGTGATGCATCAGGAGAGGGGATCGAAGCAGTGTTGATGCAAGGAAGACACCCCATTATGTTTGAAAGAAGGAAGCTTAGTTGGCTTGAGAGGCTATGCTCGATCTATGACAAGGAAATACTTGAAATCATGCATGCATTGACCAAATTTACACAGTAATTGGTGGGTAGTAAATTTGTGGTCAAGACAGACCATAACAACTTGAAGTATTTCCTTGAGCAGAAGGATCTCAGTGAGTGTCAGCAAAAGTGGGTGACAAAGGTCCAGGCCTTTGATTTTGACATAGAGTATGTCAAGGGTAAGAAGAGCATTGTGGTGGATGCATTGTCTAGGAGGCCAACAACTTGTTTCCTTATGGAGATTTCAACAGATTGGAAATCCCACTTGTTAGTGGAATATTCCAAGAATATGTTCACTTGTAAGATTTTTGATGGGCAGGTACATGACAAAAAGTACGGAGTCATTGACATTGTCATCTTATACAAATACTCAGTCTATCTAGTGCCAAGATCGGGTCTTAGGAAGAAGATTTTGGCTGCAGTACATGGCTTCCCACTAGCAGGCCATCAGGGGTTTTTCAAAACCTACAGGCAGGTCAGAGAGAGATTCTCTTGGAAGGGTCTTAAATAAGATGTGATGAGACATAACAGTGAGTGTGTGACTTGTCAGAACAAGTCATAGCAGACTCTTCCAGCAGGGTTACTTCAACCACTTCCCATTCTAGAGCAGAAATGGTAAAGCATCTCCATGGATTTCATTACAGACCTACCCCAGGTTCAGGGTAACCATTGTATCTATGTGGTCGTTGATAGATTGACCAAGTTTGCACATTTCTATGCCATTTTGACAGATCACAGCGCAATACAGGTGGCAAAGCTATCCTTCAGAGAGGTTTTCAAATTTCATGGGTTGCCATAGAACATCATCAGTGACAAGAACAGTGGGTTTATTAGCACGTTTTGGATGGAGTTATTCAGAATGGTGGGGACAGAGTTAACGCCCAGCACCAGTTACCACCCTCAGTCTGATGGACAGACAGATATAGTCAACAAGTGGGTTGAGGGTTACTTGAGGAACTATGTGAGCGGACAACAGAGTGCATGGGTGAGGTGGCTACATCTAGAAGAGCACTGTTACAACACCACCTTCCACATGTCCATTGACATGACCCCCTTCAGAGCATTATATGGGTATCACTTTGATTGAATTTGTTTTCAGAGATAGTCGGGCTTTCAAATCCAAAGACTAGATCGTAGAGAGTGTTGATATTATGGTAGTTGCAGGAGGTATTAACCTCCACATGTAACCTTTGACAAGACTGCAATATTCCAAGAAGCAAGAGAAACCCTAAAACTTTGGATAATAACCCTAGAAAAGAAGTAGGCTCAAGAGAATATTTAATATTGAGTTATTAGCCTCCAGAAAGATAAGTCGACCCAGTCAAGTGAGATAGAGCAGTATAAATAGAGGGTGCTAGAGGTCATTTGAAACTCTTACTCTCACAATTGCATAAGACTAGTGGTGCGCAATTGTGGAGAGGGGGTGCAGCTGCAACTGCAACAACTAGGATTTTGGCTTTTGGTTGGACTTTCTCTTGGTTATGGTTTGTACTTTTTGTTTGGTCTTTGGTTATTCTTGCTTGGTGCGCTATCCTTGCAGAAAGGTGCGCTACCTTGGTTGGCTATTAGTCTGTTTCTGAAATTATTCTGTCTGTCAAGGTTAAAGTGCTCAGGGGTAACCTTTGTGCCTATTGGTTGGGTGACAATATTGTTATATTGTCTTCAGAAAAACAAACACATATCTTTATTTCTAACAAGTTATGGGCCTGTTATCACTCAGTTTGTAGTAGAGGTCAGGTAGCTTGAAAGTAAAGGTCAAACTGGCGTAACAACAGCTTCCCCACCCACTGTCACCTCGATGGGGGGCTATTTCTATTCAGGGTGACTAATCCCAAGGGAGGCGTCCCTAGTAATCTGGGGTTCTAAAGGACAAAGGTTCTAAAGGATCAGGATGTGTTTTCCCTTCATAGATTACTGCCAAGAGGATAGTCAATAAGAAGATAAACCACAGTAGAAGCACCTATTTGCGAGACAAGGCAACAATAAAACTAATACATGCAAATAGTGGTTAATGCTTCAATTGCCAATGACTATCAATATGAAATACACGAGCATAAATAATAGTAATTATTGACGAAGTCAATGATTGCAATGAAGGCTATGGCTTGTAATATTACTTCTTCAATAAATACAAAATGATAATAGCATTCAATGTACAAAATCAATCCTTGGATTATCACAACGCATTAAATATGCTCACATATAAGGTTGTTGCGTCAAGCCTATTAGAGGTGACGTCAGCTTTATTCTAGGTTAGTTTGGTAGGCAAAGAGGTGGACGTTTTGCAAAATAAGCCAATGAAAATATTCAACACTTCTATGTCTATCATTAGATGACCCAACCACAACTTTAATACCAAGCAAGAGTTCAAAAGAGGCAAGACATCATCATAGAATTAGGGTTAGTAGGACGTTAGGGTTAGTAGGGTTTGAAGCTTGAGAAGTTTAAAGGTGTTGTTTGGACACAAGAATCTCAACGTTGGAAGTTTAGACTAGTGCCTTAGGGTATAATGGAGTCAAGGAGTAAAGGCTAGGTCTTGGGAGAATCTAAATTTAAGGACAAGAAGGTTAGGCTTTCTAATGCTGCAATGGCAGGGCCACAAAGTCAAAACCCTAAGGGGAGGAGGCTCATTCCGGTGTTGCTTAAGCAAGGCCTCATGCTCCTCCCTCTTTCCTTAAAA
>SNQJ01S0048772.1:118275-137921 GCA_010110895.2 Picea sitchensis
GATAGGATTGTCTGCTCCGTCATTTTTATTTTCTTCCGCCATTGAGGGTTTCTTGGGTGTGCGAGAGCGATTGTCCTCAAGAGAGACAAGCTCGAGACCCAACTTGCTATACTCAGACCTTGTCGGGGACATGCACTGAAAAGGATCAAGAGCAACCTGCTCTGATACCACTGATCCGGATTATTTTTGGCACGATATGAGAGCGGAGATATAACACATAAATATTTAGAGATATTGCAAGAGAGACAACAATATAACAGAGATATAGCGGAAATTAACAAGAGTCACAGATATACAGTAATACACGATTTCTATTAATGAAATAAATGTACAAAGACTGTAAAATACAGAGTGAAAGACTCGCTAGAATGGTGGTAGCTTATCTCTGAGAAGAGATGTGACGGCTACTCACATCTGTGAGAAGATGATTATTATAATGAGGCTCTAAGGGCCTTTTTAACATAAGTAAAATCCAAAACCCTAACCTCAGAAGATGAAAAGCCAAAAGGTTTGTGGGCCCCGATGGGGGTAGTTGATACGTCAACTTCCGAGGGGTGTAACTTTTGCACACGATCTCCGTTTTGGGCGCATGATAGCTCGCTGGAAAGATATATCTGAGAACTACAACTTTTGGGTGAGCAACATGATCTATGATACATGTTGCTCCCCATTTTCTCAAAAAACATCGTTTAGGGCCTCAAAATGGCCTTGAAAGTTAAAAACTGCTAAAAATACCAAAATTGCTAGAAACATGTTTTGGGCCAGTTGGAGAAGGTGGGTGGCCACCGATAGCCACTTGGATCATGAGCACAGATGAATGTGATTCTAGTGGTTGAGCACTAGTGAGTGTGGTTCTCCTATGAGACGCAGTGATATAGAGATATGGACATCCCTATGGATGTGCCCCTAGTGGTTGAGCACTAGTGGGTGTATGAGATCCCTTGCTATATTGTTTAAGAGTCAGACCTACATGTAACCCTAATTGTAATGTAAAGGGTACATGTCAGCCCCACCTTAATGTAATTTATAATTAATGTAAAAGATAATTAATCTGGTTATTATTATTTATATTGTGAGTTATAGAGGTCGGTCCTGTTGTTCCAATAGACACTTATGTTGGCAGGTCAAGTCTAATATAAGTAAAGGAAGATTCCCCCATTGAGGAATCATATCTTTTGTTTGAGTTTGGAAATTTCAGCAAGTACAACTTCTTGGGAAAAGTGTGCACCTCTCTTGGGCGCTAGTCTTCTAGGGTTTGCAAGCACCCTCTTGTGTGCTAGGTTTTCTTGGTGGTGAAGGTCTTTCTCTTGAAGAATATAGCAAATGATTTGACTGGGTTTTCTTCCCTTGTTGAGAAGGGTTTCCCAGGATACTTCTTGTGTTCTTGTGCATGGTGTTTTTTCTTGTGATCTTGGTTGCTGCAACATAATTTTTTATGGTTTATGTTAAATGCTAAAAAGGAATGAACTTCATGCTTAAACCTTGCTTATTGAAAAATCAACAGAAACATCGTGTCATTCCCTTCCAACCATGCCTCTGCACGTTCACTTGGATTAAAAATTGCAACTTTACCACATTTATCATCATGCCAAGGTTAAAAGGCTATTGTGCTACTTCCTAGCAAAAGTTCCTAAGCTTGTTATAATGGGCTTATGTTTGTAACACTGCTTAACATAGCATCACCAGTAATGCCTACAGGAACAATGCCCGTCCCATAAACGACAATAAAGGTTGGCATCCCCTACATTGAGTTCCCATGCAACAATTGTGAAGACGAGCTGAATGACTGAGTAGCAGTCACCCCAAACTCTAAGGTTCAGGACAACTTGAATGGTTATCTTGGGGCTAACGTTTAATAACCCAAACGCAATTTCCCCTTAATCGATTTGAACCAACCACACTAGCCCCAGTTGACTAGTTTAAAGTTTAGATGTACTAATAAAGAAACTTATTTGAATTCAAAAATGCAACTTTATCGCATTTATCATCATTCCAAGGTTAGAAGGGTATTGTGCTACTTCCTTGCAAAAGTTCCTAAGCTTGTTATAATGGACTTATGTTTGTAGCACTGGTTATCATAGCATCAACAACATGCTTAACATAACATCACCAACAATGCCCACAGGAGCAGTGCCCATCCCATAAATGACAATAAAGGTTGGCATCCCTTACTTTGAGTTCCCATGCAACACTTGTGAAGATGAGCTGAATGACTGAGTAGCAGTCATCACAAACTTTAAGGTCCAGGACAACTTGAATGGTTATCTTGGGGCCAATTTTTAATAACCCAAATGCAATTGCTGGCTTCTCACAACGATGGTAAAGAATTTGTTCCTTTACCTCCTCCATGTCACTCAGCACAAACCTAGTATCAGGAACATATTCTGCTACCTTCATCGGATGGGAAAACATCTCCATCTTGGTATAGATTTTCTGGGTTTGTGATTGCAGATCTATCTCCTACTAGGAAACAATGCACCTGTGTATTAACCTCAATCCAATTGCATCCATGTGTCATTCTTATGCCAACATCTTTCATCTTTTTGTGTAGTTTTTCAATGTCATCCCTCCTGCCGGCTGTAGCATACATGTTTGACAGGAAAACATAAGGTGCAACATTTTTAGGGTCCAATAGAAAAAGGTGTTTAGCAATACACTCTCCTATCCCTATATTGTTATGTATTTTACAAGCACCAAGCAAACAAGTCCAGACAACAACATTAGGACTTATTGGCATTTTGTTTATAAAGTCTTGTGCTTCATCTAGATGCCCAACATGACCAAGAAGGTGGACAATGGATATGTAGTGTTCTATTGCAGGTGTGATGTCACAATATTTACTCATGCAATTGAAGTATCGGTAGCCCTCATCAACTAGATCTGCATGGCTGCATGCAAAAAAACACTAACTTAGGTGACATTGCCTGGAGTTATGCCAGAGTATTTCATGTGTTCAAAGAGTTTCATTTTGAAGTGAAAATTGTAAACATTGTGTTTTCATTTAAAATTTTGTAATATGTAATATGTTAATATGTAATATCTAATATGTAATATGTAAGTTATAAAGTACATTATGGATCAAATTTAACTTATTATTTTAGTGTAGCTTAGACTTTAGGACTAGCCACTAGTTAAGTGGAGTAGGAAGAATCACCTTTTGATTTACTCACATATAAGCTTCCTTTTATATTTCATGTGTTCAAAAGAGTGTCATTTTGAAGTGAAAATTTGTAAACCTTGTGTATTCATTTAAAATTGTGTGATATGTAATATGTTAGTATGTAAGTTAGAAAGTATATTATGGAATAAATTTAACTTATTACATCAGTTTAGCTTAGACTTTTGGACTAGCCACTAGTTAAGTGGAGTAGGAACAATCACCTTTTGATGTACTCACATATAAGCTTCCTTTCCAAAAACTGATACTAGGCCAAGTCATACGGTTCTCTCTATTAGTCGCTGGTCTGTAATTTATGTTATTGTTATGCACATTATCTAACATGGTGTCACAGCCATGGTAATGGTTGGCATATGAGACATAGTGAAGGGCCAATAAGTGAGACTGAATAATTGTAGTAGCACATCAACACAGAATGATTCCAAGGCTTTTGCCAAAAGTTGGAGATGATTTAAAGGGTAGAGAAAAGCACATTGGATAAGCATGGAAAGGATCCAACATAAGCATAGTTGGCATGCATAAAAAAAACAGCCTTCTACCCTCCCCTTGCACCATTGAATTTTTCATTTATTTATGGGTGGAACCATTCTGTAAGCTCAAGGAACAAGAATGTAATTGGCATTGTAACAATAAGAACAATATTGTAGCAGTGCATTACTAAGCACAGTAACAGGAGCATAAACAACCCAAATGGGCTTGGGAAAAGTGATGTCACTGGAGCATTCACAACCCTGAATAGTCAGATAAGTAAGATTTTGGTGCTAAAAAATGTCAAGAAAAGGCTCGGACAGGCACACAAACATGCATGAACAAAAGGCCACTTGGAAATGTATGGAACCATATGGAATCATACAAAAGAGTGCGAAAACAATGTGGGATACGCACACAACCCAAGGTGTGTGAAATAGGCCTGAAATAGTTTAGAAATTAGCAAAATTTCAATAAAAATTGAAGAATTATTGAGAAAATGTGCACATAAATCAAGGAACTCTGCACCAAAATTGAAGTATCCAACATGCACATAAGTCAAGTGTGCAACATTTTTACATTTCTTATGCAGAATTCATTAACTTGAGGTACTTTATGCATATGAATCAAGATGGCATAGAGTTTTGCTCTGCTTCTGCTGGTCAGTGAGCGACTAAACAAAGGGCATTTGTTAAGGAAGTCCAAGGGTAATTCTTTGACGTATATGGTAGAGTAACTCGGAGAGAAGTCTAAATTAGATTATTGGATTGGTTAAGAAGTAATCTTGCAATGGTTGTCCCATAAATATGGAGCAACTATTCATAGTGGGTCCACCAAGTAGTCAAACCCCGAGATAGAGAATTAATTCTAAAAAAAATTAGGAGCAGACTCCAAAACGAAGAAATTTGCATAGAATAAGAATAGTCACCCATAGGGAGGAAGTTTGATGTGAGATAGAGAAAATATATCTGGATTTCTGGTATACAAGAACATAATATGAGTTGTAGTGTAAATATTTATAGTTAGCATAAATAGGTAAAATTCAAAGGACAAACTTTATTTTTGTGGAAGAAAGAATTTGTTGGGAGGTTGCAGAGTTAATAATGGGTAGTACAAATAACTTGAAGAATGACAACATGCTGGAAGTACCTACAAGCAACATGAGGGAGGACAAAGAATTTTGGGTGGAAAGGGGAGTGTTGGGTGCAGCAAGAGGTGTGTGGCAATGGTACATCACCACGGAAAGAGGATGGATAGTTAGAGAAGAGAGAGGTAAAGTGTTTTTGAATGTTGATTTTCTCCTTTGGTGCATAATTTCAAATTACATTGGGAGTTATAGATGTGGTCATGACCCATGTAAAGCAATGTTGGAAAGCACATATTGGTTATTGGAGGCAACCATTGTGTTGTGAGACCAAAAGACAAGAGGGTGGGAAAACAGAAAAATGTTGTGTAAGCCATAGTGCTGGACAAAAACACTGATTTCTGTTGGCAGGAAGATAGTGCCAAGTCAGAGAAATCAGAACTGTTGGGTAAAATGATAAAAAAACACTACAACACAAACAATTGCCCAATCACAATTTGGAACTCTTTTATTTTTTGCATGGGAGAAATTTCACCCCTAAAATTTTCCCTTCTTTAGGATGATTTGGAATAGGGATGAGTGAAGGTGAAGGTGTGAAAGATGCTAGTGATCAACTAGAAAATGAAGATCAACTTCTTGGAGATTCAGAAAAGGTGAGTCTTTTATGCTTTAGCTTGCTTAATATTTTTCTAAGAAGACCAATTGTATTTCATTGGAGCTTTTCTAAGTTTTTGTACTTGCCAATTTCATATTTCATCCAAGTGAAGAGCCCACATCCCAAAAAATGTGAATTGATCCTAATAAAGGAATAGAGATGGAAGGTGACTTTAATTCAAGTGATATGTTTAGTGACAACAAGGATTCAATTGTTGCGAGTGGGGACATTGATCAATAAGCAAATATTGACTCGGCCATGGGAAAAACAAGAGAGGATGAAGTTGTGGCTCATGAATAGATCTGAAACAAAGAACATGGTTGTGAAGTACAAAAACCAAAAGAAAAATATAAAACTGGGGCTTTTGTCGAGGATACCATGTCAGACTCAATGGAGCTCAGAGCAAAGAAGTATGCAAGCAATGATGAAGTGGGGGCACAAGATAAATATTATGAAAGTCATGACATAGCACTAGAAGATTTTGGAGTTGGTAATGATGAAAATGACATCCCTGCGGATCTAAACATGAATAAAGAGGATGCATATACTGATATTATAGGGATGTAACCTCATGAAGAGGAAGAACCTAGAAATTCACAAATAGACAAGGAAGAGCAACCTGACTTTGATTTGGATGATAAGACTACTGAGGATACTATCAAAGAGGACAAGAAACAATTAGTTTTAGAATATTTTGATATGGATGATGGAAAGCAAAGTGGTGATTTTGGTTAAGAGCCACAACAAGAGGAACCTATTGAAACTAATGAAATCAATGAAGAACCTTGTGGAGGAGACCACCCATCAATTGAATTTGATGAAATTTCCTCTCAAGTGGATGTTAATCATACATTACCAGATTCTCAATATACTCTGTTGACCGCTCGTTTAGCACGGAGGTCAACTCATTTCATGAAGATTATCTATGTCGAAGACAGATGGTTCTACTGGGTGTTTTTAAACACCAGCACTTAAATTTTTGTAAACGGGATGTCCGCACCCCTGCGAGGGTATATAATGTAATAAGTCTGCATGGATCATAGTTAGGTCGGGTACCTTGGATGGTGACATCAGGGGAGTTCCTTTCATCGAGGGTTTTTTAATCTCAGGGGGTTAATGTGGCCTAACTAGTCAGGTTAATTTCCCGGAGTTTTTCCCTCCCAGGCTGCCTCCACTAAATTTCGTAACCCGATGTTCCGCATCCCCGAAAAGCATATACGTAATGTTCAAGATAGAACAGTAGTTAGAACGGCAGATTTGATGGTGACAATGCTTTACTCCGTATCGGTTGACCATCAAAGCACTCTGAAGAGTCGCCTTCCAGCAGGGTTAAGCGCCGATGATTCGTTTCATCGAGTACTATAATGTTAGGGTAAGAAATCTTTGTCTTTATTAATTCGGCCGGAAGTTTGTCGCTTTATTCAATAATCATTTAATTAATTACCATTTTTGAAAGCATTAAACCGTTTCGTTAGTATTTGTGCTCAAAATGAATGGACTCCGTTACCATCGGGCCGTTTCGGCCACGGACATTTTTGTATCAAAACCACTTAGAGTCGCTGAAATAACGTTAATTTATCGTCGAGGTGATTTTAGTTAAACACAAATTATTAAATTTTGAGTTATGAGCGAAAGGGCAGGAAAGTGGTGCAGTGACTCTCTCAATTCTTCCCCACCTTTTCCTCAACTTTATTTTTGTCCTTTAAATTACTTTTCATTCATTCAAAATCCCCAGCCTTTATAATGATTCTCGACGATTAAAATTTTGTCCTGTAGTGAAAGAGCCAATATTTCAGACCGTGCCTCTAAAATATCAAAATCTCTGGACCTCCAGACTTCAACCTTCTATTGTTGCCTGTTGAGCTGACCATGCCTGGTTCACACCATCTTCTACAGAGCATTCGTTATTCACTTAGCTTCAGTCTTTCTCATTCAACTCCGACGCCTCTCAGCGCCTCTCAGTTGAAAGCCGATCTCAACTATCCAGTCCACCAACATATTTCGGTTCTTTCAGACACCCCCAGGCTTCTTCTAGAAGATACCATTCATTACTCCATCTTCACCAGCCCAGTTTCAAACCCCGTTAAGCGCCTTCCGATCATTTAACCGATGTCTGGAATCGACCTTCGGTTCTGGTAAAGATTCACTTTTCTTCAATCACTTGAGCTGCGTCGTTCCGTTTCGTTACCAATCATCATTGCTCGATTTTGCCAATGTTCATGATCATCATTCGAATAGCTTCGAGGTTCAATCGTAGAGCATTGTCTCACATCAGATAATGAGTAATCATCAGTAATTAGTTCTTTGTCTGGCATATAAATCGACAGCATTGATGATTTATGTATTGCATGGTTACACCGACCGGCCAACCATCCATACAGATTCATGTCGTTACGCTGTAAAGCCACCGTTAAAGATCGGGAGCATATCCCTTTAAAGCGTATCAACCCGGTCATTTCGTTTGAATCCGTCATCATAACCGCTTTCAAAATTCACCATCATAGACAGTTCGTAACATAAATCCTTCATCAGCATATCGAAACTTTCTGTTCAACGTAACCTCGAATAACCGTTGAAAACTTCAAACATACAGCGTTCACTGTGCCACGGTATCAAACAGCACCAGACGACAGAACGCGATAGACATTCCCGCCAACTCCGACTCAAGACCTCTGGTCTTCGCCCGTTATTTTCCATGCCCTTTCGTGAAATTATAGATTCAAAGTTAAAGTTTAACTCAACCCAGATCCAGACCTTTCGTAAAACATAACCCCATCAGTGTTCGTATCTTCATCTCCTGGTTTTCGCCGTCAATCCTGCCAGTTTCCATATCACAAAGCCACATCATCCTTTTGAATTGCCATGCTTCCGTTCCATCTTCGCCAACGACAGATTTTCGAATGTTATCCGCTTCCAGAGATTCACCTTCTTTCGAGTTATCTGCGTACTCCAGATTTAAGCGAGAAGTACAGATTTAGCTCGTTGTTCTGGTGCCTGAATACTTCGCTATCATCGTAGCCTAAGCGTTTCGATCTGCTTCGAAAACCTTCATTTACCCAGCTTTCCACCACGCCTTTAGCATATTGCCGAGCTTTATCACCAATTGTCACAGCCTTACGGCCGCTACTTCCACCTTCATTCCAGCCACCAGCAGCCGTCTTCCAGTTTTCTGTTCACGCGCTTCAGACGGTCAACGTCAGCCATCAATATTTCCCTGTTACCATCGCCGACATCGACACAAACGTTAACGACAATATTATCATTTGTTATCGTGATACCCTTGTCAGCAGTTTAACCACAGGTTTCAATACGTTACAAAATGATCGCAATCGCGTTATTATTTGATAGTTTGTCGTTAATATTGCATCCTCCATTTCTCCTTAAACTATCATATTGACCGTCTTACCATCATACCATATCGTCGTTACCTTTCATTTCTGGCGTTTTGCGAGTTCATACCTGGTTTAAGAGTCGTTGTTTCGAGATCTATTGCCTGGTCGCCTGTTGTTCGCCGCCTGTCAACTTCAAAACACCTTCAAACTGTTTCTACCGGTTGGTAACTCGATCAACATGCCAATGGTTTTATCTCATTTACTATTGCAGATGCGCATTAGCGTCAATACCATGTTTCCGTTATCTTCTGCCATCGCCATGAAGATATCAATCGGCATTCCACACCAGGTCGCTAAATCACCATAATTTGTAGCCCAGTGCACACGAAATTTGGTTTGACCGTCGTCATACTTTTGGTCGTTGAACCGTCGCCAGTTTGAACACAGACAACAGCCATAAGTCGTTTCAATATTTTGCATTTCATTTGAAAGCACAAGTGATGGCAGTCAGTCGATGTTTGTGTTTTAATACCATAACCATCTCAATCCCGTTGGCCGCCATAAACACTTCTTTCACACACACCCACTGCTCACGTCCCTATTTGGCTAAGTTATCTTATTACATTGCAATCTGTGGTCAAGAGAAATTATTGATTTATGGTTCACGCCCGCCACTCATCACAATAATATTGATGAAGGCCATTGATTTTCATCACATACATTGATGATACCACGCCTACTTGTTATACGTTTCATCGCTCATTTATACGCTTTATACCATAGACGCACGATCATGACTCTGATGCTTGATACGATGGTTCAATATCATAAGTTTGTGCTTAACTTCCATCATTTGATTGCCAATCATGAGTATATCGTAGTTTATGGTTCGACATTCATATGATACTGTTTACATCAGAATGCCGACGGTTTAATATTTAGGTTCGCGAACAGGTTCAGTCTTAAGCCATCAATATTCTTTCGTTAAAAGAAGCAATACGTAACGCCATCCAATTGACAGCTTGATGGTCTTAAACATCTAAACACTTCAAGTTCCATTCATCTTTTCATTTCTCATCATTATGTTTCGCAGTCGACACGGTGAAAGAGTATCGAAACATTAACATGCGATGGCATTGATGTTTTGTGACATTTGCCACATCCGCTGCCAATCTTCTTTACCCCGGTGACGGTGCAATCTCATCATTGAGCACCGTTTTACACCCTTTCACCACCATCGCTAAAAGAAGATAAAACAAAAAGCGCTTAAAATCCTCATTTTGTAACGAAAGCTCAACCAACCTGTGATCAACGGTGATCCTTAAAATACCAGAAACATTTTAGGAGTTCTTTAAACGGTCAGCCATTCCAAAACGGCGAGGTCAGCCTCGGGGACGGCGGGACGTCTCACGATAAGTTATCTTCCATTCGTTTGGTCGCAGAGTGACGGGGTTGACCTTGAAAGGGTCGAGGTAAAGTTCAAAGATCTGAGCACCGCAAGCTATCGGTGGTCATGGAAAGGAGACGACAAACATATTAGGGTGAGCCTGCAACGTTAACAACATTGCCGCATAGATCACACCGGCATACACCGAGAGGATGTACTTATTGTGGTGCCACATTGTGATCGGTCTGCACCGTCATATATCTTTGGCCTCTCTAATGATCCCGTTAATCTTCACGGGTGATAATGATACATTGTTTCGTGGTGCTTCGGTTTGCATTGATTCGTAAATCGACTATCATCGTTGTAGGTGGACAGACAAGCGATCGAAGTATCCCACTGGGGAGGCATCACTTGTCATCTCTGCGCTTGAGGGTAGACGCCGAAGGCCAACCGCGAGTAAGTGTTAATTGGGTACGCCAGCCCCTGTGGTGATTTGATATCTCTTCTCTGCATGGTCTTGCAAAATTATTGCATATCTCGCATAATCTCCCTTTGCAAGCTTGTAATAATTAGGTACTTGTTGGGACAGGCCTGATTTTTGATTTACTGTAATACTATTGTGAACGAATCACTTCACATTACAAGTTGACCCCACGTTTGCCTTAGCATTAGTCCTTAGCTCACTTAGGAAAGGGCTTCTCTCATTTGTAGGGACAGCATACATTGTCACAGCCTGCATGGTTTTCCCCTTAGCTCAGTACTGAAATTAACTCCTAGAATCCTAATAAATTAATCTTAGTAATATAGGGATAACTTCTATAATACTGAACAAGCCCTCACAGAGAAGGTGGGGTGATTGTGGAATACTAGACTTAGTCGTCGTTAGGTGTGCATAAGGGCTAATAAATATCTTTGCCTTTATGCACTCCTGCAAACGTGAGCTAAGTCCCACATTCTAGTGTGCCCCCTGAGACACAATGTCTAAGTCCCCGCCCACACTGCCACCTTTGGCAAGAACTTCTTCCGCCTAGGTTACTCCTAGGGAAGCCAAGGGGGTTGTCCCTGTTACTGGCTACCTACCTGGCCAGGCCCTAGAGTAGCTCAACTGGTTATGCACAAGGGGAAACCAGCCCATATGAGAAGCAAGTTCAAAATCTAAATGTTGCTCATTTCCAGGGTCAACCAATGACTAGTGCCCAATGCTCTGGGCCATGGGGTCAACCATGTTTTAAGTGGTTCATAATAAGTATTACACTCAGATCAAAATCAAACCACCCAACTCACAATAAGAATTATTTACAATATTTCACAATGTTACAACAAGTATGAGAGATAAAAAAATATACAATGAATACAAGATATACAAGAGATACAATAATTTCAAACCCTAGGGTTAAGCATGCCCAAAGTGGCTTTTACCCCACTTGGATCAGCCTTCACCGGCATCTACCCACTCAAGCACTTAAGGATGAAACAAGTGATGCTTTCCCAAGTGGGATACTCAAACACTTGTCTATCCAAACCACAACAATGATAACTGATTTACAAGATATTCTCAAGAAAACATGAAACAATATATCGCTACACCATGAAAGATTAAACAGATAGTTGCAAGATAATAGATATGACAATTTAGATGATCACAAATGAAGCCTATCAATACATCTACTTCCCAAACATGTACAGAGTGATCTATGCAACTAGTGTCTTGTTAACGCATTTTAGATCCCACCCCCTAACTATGTTTGTGGTCCAACGCCCTTATCCTGCCAAAAGACTGCCCGGTGCTCAAGATACCTGGCTTTTACCCCCACCATTCTGCTGTCACCACTTCACCACAGCCTAGAGGTGGTAGTCAGAGGGGAGGATCTCCCCTAATCCAATCATGGGATCTGGCCCCTCCCACGCCCCCAAAGACCGGCCCTCACCCGCTTAGATGGCAGAAACACTTGTTTAAAGACTCCTAAAATGTTTCTATATGTTGTTAGGATCCTCTGTGATCTTTAGGTTGGTTTGGTTTGTTTTAGATAAGTTTTAAGCACTTTGATTTTATCTGGTTTAATCGTGAGGCAATGAGTGAAAATGCTTAAAAGAGTGCTTATAAACGAAATACTACACCACCATGAATATGTAAAGATTAATCAATGAATGTAAACCAATGTCTTAGAGCATCAACATACCATCACATGTGAGATGACTTCAGAATATATAACCAAGTAATCATAGACCATATAGCATGTAATGATAAAGTGAAAGATGGATGGAACTTTAAGTGTTTAGATGTTTAAGACCATAAACATATGAGTTGGATGATGTACATGTGTGCTAGCAATGAAAAGTGTGATATCTTGCAAGATAGATGAACTATGATATGAACATAAGCATTTAAACCATCAACATCTAATCTTAAACATGTATCACATATATGTCAAAGACCATAAGCACATTATACCATGATTACCATAAGTGTGTCAAATGATGAGAGTTAAACTTTAAAACTTATGATATTAGACCATCAATATATCAAGCATCAAATTTAAAACATTGGATCATGATCATTAGGTCTATGAGCATAAAACGTATAAATGAACAGAGTGGGCAGCAAGCCAAACTAGGCCGTGAGCATCATCCAATGTGTGATTGAGTGTGTGTGTGCAATAAACCATAAATCAATAATTTCTCGACTACGTGACAGTGTCGTATAAGATGTAACTAGCCAAATGGTGGATCGGAGCAGGGTGTGTGTGAGGAATGTGTTTATGACAGCAACAAGTTAAGAGATAGTTATAGTATTAAGAGCACAAACATCAACCTTCAAACTACTTATCATTTGTACTCAAAATGCAAATGCAAAACTATTTAAAGAGCAACTTATGACTGTGTGAATTATGTGTTTAAGGCAGCAAAAAGATGACAGACAGTTGAAGCATTAAGATTATGAACAACAGATTATCAAACCAAATTTCGTGTGCACTTAAGACACAAATTATGAATGATTTAGCAGCAGATTAAGTGTAGGTGCCAAAGGTTCTAAGAGTGTGTGAGCTTAAGAGATTAGAAACTTAGAGTATGAGTGTGAGCATTAAGCTATTATGTTTGCATGCAAAGTAAGTAAATAAGTCAAACCATTAGCATATGTATTTGATCAAGTTACCAACCAATTTAAAAGTAGTTTAAGTGTTTTAGGAGTGTGTTCAAGACAGCAGGAGACCAATATACAGTAGAAGCAATAAGATCCCAAACAACAACTCTTAAAACAAGTATGAGATATACTTTAAACGTAAGTAAAAAAGGTAACAGCAGACTATAGGTGTGAATGAATGCTAAGGTTTGAGTGTATGATAGTTTAAGAATGGAGGAGATTTTGAAGTGTAAGCATAACAATTAAACTATCAAATAATAGCACAACACAGTCATTTTATATGTATGTGAAATATAAGCAAATTCAAACCCTCATTAAGTGTTACTCACCTACCAACAAGTGCTATGTGTTTTCACTAACCTGTTTAAGTGAAATGTGCAGAGAGGAGGCAGCAAGGATATTGACAAAGGCTGGCAAGGAATGTTGTTGGCTAAGGTCAATAGGCCATGGGCAAAGGCTGGAAGATGGCTGCTAGAAGATGAGGCCGAGAGCAAGATGAAGAGGCCGAGAGGCTTTAAGGAGCAAGGTATCGACGAGTGAGTAGGGTCATGGACTTTGAGTGGGTTGAAGGTGACCAAAGTCGAGCTAAAAGTTAAGCTCAACAATATGTCAAGTTTGTCATGAGCCGGTCGAGGTGAAGAAGGGTTTTCAATACAGATCTAAAACTTGCTTAAAACCACAACCAATCTAATGCTAAGTGTGAGGATACAAGAGCTTAGAACTTAGCAAGCTAAAATCATATACTTCATATGCATCTAAGATTAGCCAAATAACTCAAAAAGAAAGTAGATCTAAAACTTGGAATAGCATTCAAACTATCTAATCATTTAGCAAAGGTATAAAGGAGCAAGAGCATATGAGATCTAAGAGTGAAATAACTTGTAAATGGAAACTATCTAGGATTGACCCAACTAAATAAAGAATGAAAGAATACAACTAATTCAGGAGTTATATTTTACAAAAGAATATCTAGATCTAGGTTAGGTTAAACTACTTTAGATCTATAAAACCCTAGGGAAACTTCAGAAAAATGCTTAGAGAAGAAAGAGAAGATAAGAGATATAGTCACCAAGTCAAGGAGAGTGCTTTGAAGCTCCTAGATGTCCTATACTTATCATCTAAGATGACTCGACTTAAAACAACAAGTGAGACCTTGTTGATATGCTGCAAGGACACCAACGTTACCTTCAGAAATTCCCCTCGCAGGAAACACGTAGTACTCTACCGGGCATTATATTGAAAAATTCTATAATTTTGACTCATCTATGAGCAAGTAAACTAAGCAAAACGTTAATATGGATGATAGCAAGATTCAAATAACGTATATAAATGAGTTTATGAAGGCTAAGGTTGGAACGGGCTTCTAAAGTTCTCCTAATCTCTAACCCTGCGGAGACAACCCTAGTCCCAACACACAAAACATAGATCTTATGAAGTAGTACTGATAGTATGATGTATAGTATTCCTGGGATTTGAACTAATTCATGACAAAAATCTATCCATGCAATACATAAATCATCAATACTAATATCTATTTGATTTACCTTAGCAAACTAATTTCCTAAGGAATGCTAGCTTACAAATCTATCCCATGAGCAAGGAACAACATCACCTCAAATTATCTTGACCATGAGACTAATCTCTACAATCCAAGATGCCCTCCAAAGCTTCCTTCTATTATTCAAAAATGATAGATCCTTATAAACTAGTTGCTCCAAGCAATCCAAGAGCAATGAAATGAGTGTAGTGTGGCAAGAGCAAGAGAGCGTGAGAGAATTTTTGGCAAAGATAACAATAGCTCAAAGAGTGGTGAAGAAAAAGTGAAGGAGAGGGTTCTATACCCAGATTAAGAGAGGGTCTAGATCACCTCCAAGTGTCAAGACATGAGTTAAAGAGCAAATCCCAAGAAGGGGGCTCCTTAGGGTTTGAGAGAGCTTGGAATGAGGTAAAAACGAATTGAGGAGGTGGAGCCATGAGAATGGTCGAGAAATCTTCTAGAAAGGGTGCCTAGGGTATTCTAGAAGAACCCAAATGCTATATTTGAAAAGTTGTTATTTTGATAGCTGAGTCAACTTCCAACTAGGGGGCTTAATCTAGAGAGAGAAAAGGGGGGCGGCTAGGCTTAGAGAGGGTTTTGGGAATAGGAAAAGGCCCCAAAAGGGCGCCTATGGTGAATAAAAGATAACCCAAGTGCTATATTTAGAACGTGGGCTAGGGTTAAGGCATGTGGAGTGACTCCCCAACCAATGGAGCTTTCAAATAACCGGACGGAGGGTTTAGGAGAGTTAGAAGATAAGGAAAGTCTAGAGGTTAGGGTTTTCGGTCTCTTTAGGGTTTCGTGTCCTAGGAGCTTCCACATGTGCGAGAAGCTTCTTTGGGCTTCTAAGTGATTGCACAATGATTTAACTGTTGAGGGTCGAATTCCCCCAGAAAGGTTTAATTAAGGGAAAAGGAATTTAAAGGCTAAACAAAGAAAAGGTTGGGAAGGTTAGGAAGGTTAGGAGGTCTTCTTGCCACTTTCCACCTACACTCACTCACTAACTCAAAAATTCTAAGAATGATTTTGTGATTTTTTAATAAAATCAATTCCTCAAAGAATTAAAATTGTCATATTTGCCCTAACTCCACTCTAAGTGGACTTTGACATTGCAAAATTAGTCCGACCGGAAATGAAACTTGGGCCAGTGGGTGTAGGGAGTTTTATTCCATTCATTTTGAGCACAAATAATTCTATCTTTTCTCCCAAAGACGTGCTTTACAATATAAAGTTTCCTCGAAAATAATTAATTAATTAAATAATTAATTAATTAAAAAACTGACTTAGACTCCTGGCTTAATTCCAAGAATCAAGACATCGATTTAGCATGTCATTTTCACAATAATCCTATAAGGTTACCTAGTGAACGAGATCATCAGAGCACCTTCCACCACTTTGGAGGATGGGAGTGTAAAACTCAAGGGAGATTAACCCTGTTAGTTAGGCCACATTAACCCCCGATGAAAACCCCATGAAAGGAACTCCCCGATGTCAACATCCGTTGCACCACTCCACCATTAAAGGATTTGAAAGAGAGTAAAAATATTAGATAACCACTTTGGAGGCAGCCTGGGAGGGAAAAACTCCGGGAAATTAACCTCACTAGTTAGGCCACATTAACCCCCTGAGATTAAAAAACCCTCGATGAAAGGAACTCCCCTGATGTCACCATCCAAGGTACCCGACCTAACTATGAAGGATTTGAAAGAGAGTAAAAATATTAGATATCAAATCCCAAGATCATAATACAAAAACTAATTTTGAATTGCTATCTCTATTTCCAAAAACTAATTTTGCAGTATTGTCACTATGACATAGCTTTTTATCCCAATCTACCCGCGGAACAATTCTCCCCTTTGAATGGGATGTATCATAAATGTCCTCTTCCTCCATTGTCTCTCTATCTAAGATCAATAAAGGATCAATCCTCTAACTAGAAAAAATACAACATGGCTTCTATTTGGCAGATGGGGTTCTAGGGCCCAAGTCACATTTGNTCAAATCCCAAGATCATAATACAAAAACTAATTTTGAATTGCTATCTCTATTTCCAAAAACTAATTTTGCAGTATTGTCACTATGACATAGCTTTTTATCCCAATCTACCCGCGGAACAATTCTCACCTTTGAATGGGATGTATCATAAATGTCCTCTTCCTCCATTGTCTCTCTATCTAAGATCAATAAAGGATCAATCCTCTAACTAGAAAAAATACAACATGGCTTCTATTTGGCAGATGGGGTTCTAGGGCCCAAGTCACATTTGCATTATCTTTCTTTGGATAAACCCACTTGTCTTTGTTAAGATCATAGAATTCATGAATCATGTAGATCTATTCTTTTAATGTATTTGATTCATATGCTGAAGGAATCATAAATTATTCAAAGAGAAGAAAGATGGAAAAAATTGTATCTTCCCAAAAACAATAGGGGTTATTTCAATGTAATCAAATACATATGTTTCAAATAAAAAATTCCTAAAAAGGGATCTTCTATTTCTTCGATATCAACTGTTGTGTAATTGACTAAAAGTTGGCCGGGTAAGAAGATAGATTTGCATGCAAACATGGTAGGATCTCCCAATCAAAATATAAATTTATCTGAGATAGAAGATTATATCAAGATGACAGTAATGGAAAGCTATCTCCAAAATCTTTCTAGTACGATGCAGACTAGAGAGCAAAGTCGGGGGTTAGAAAACTTTGGGAAGATTCAAGTTTCTATTGTTGGAATGCGGCTCTACATGCTAGGGTATTCCTCAGTTCCAACTATGGCCCATCTTATGAAGGTGTACCAATGTATGCATACCCTTTGAGTGAAAGTAAATCTAAAACTAGACAAAAAGGGTTATCATCAATAGGAGATTCTGTGAATGAATGCATACCCACCGAATTTTTTTATTGTTTATATGTTGAATGTCAACTTTGTTGCTCCAAAACAAGTTAGTAAGGTCATTAGAGATGGAGCTGTAAGAATACACGACTAAAGATGCATCTCTTTCGGACATTGTTGATAAAGGTTCCTCATTATTAATTTATCTAGTTGTAAGTTCCCCATCATCATATGATGTAGTGATGCTGTCTTCTTGTTCTCTAACATTTGTTCATGATGGCACATGAAGACCTTATAGAATTCTAGTTGCACATCTCCAGGAGCATCAATTAGTTGTCAATGATATTGCAGTTTCACATGATCACAAATGTTTTTATAATTGCCTCGGATGATTGTACAGTGTAAATATGGGATAGTCGTAGACTAGAAAAATACATCTCTTTCCATTCAAGATTAACTTATTCTCTAGATGATGGCTCAACATTTCATGTCACAATGTTTGTGGGTAGATCCCAAGTTGCTCTGGGATCAAGTAGAGGCACCATCGATGTGTTTTGTTTTGATTATGTACCAAGGGGAAGGGGCAATGTCGAGAGATACTTTGGCATTTTGGACACTAAGAAGAAAGAGACCTAGGGAGGAGAAATTTGGTGTGCCTTACTGGGATCTTCAAGTCTTAAAGCCCCTATTGTTTAAGGAACAACCAAACACTAGGCACCAATATCAATATCAAATCTCAAGATCATAATACAAAAAGTAATTTTGAATTCTTATCTCTGTTTCTAAAAACTAATTCTGCAATGTTGTCACTTTGAGTTAGCTTTCTATCTGAATCTACCCGCGTATCAACATTTGGGAGATGGTTGTCTAGAGCCGAAGTCACTTCCCTTCGTTAAAATCATACAATTCATTAATCATGTAGATCTATTCTTTATATGTATTTGATGCAGATGTTGAAGGAATAAAAAACTATTCAAATAGAAGAAAGATGGGAAAATTTCAGCTTCACAAAAACAGTAGGGGTTGTTTCAATCTCATCAAATACATATGTTAAAACAAAAAATCCCTGAAAACTGATCTTTTATTTCCTCGATATCAATTGATCTGGAATTGACTGAAAGTTGGTCAGCTAAGAAGATAGATTTGCATGCAAACATGCTAGGAACTCCCAATCATAATATAAATTTATCTGAGGTAGAAAATTTTGTCAAGATGAAAGTAATGGAAAGCTATCTCCAAAATCTGTTGAGTATGATGCAGACTGGAGCGCATTGTTAGGAGTTGGAAAACTTTGGGAAGATTCAAGTTTCTATTGTTGCAATGCCTCTACATGCTAGGGTATGCAATAGTTGCAACTATTGTTGAAAATTGTAGCATCGAACAGGTATTTCGACTTTGGCCTGTGTCTAGCAAGTGGAAGTCGTCTAATGCCTCTTAGAGCCTTAGAAGTTCATTTTGTGTAAGTGAATGACTTTTTGTAATTGATGGAGGTTAATTAATTTAAAAGCCTAAGTTATTGGCTTTAGTAACTTAAGTGAAAATTTAATTAAGTCATGATCGTTAGATCTTAAGTGAAGGTGAGATTAGATCTAAGCCTTTAATCACTTTGGAGATCTAGGGTTTGATTTGGTCTAATCTCAAGATTATAAAGAGGCAGTTAAGGTGAGAGGAGAAGACACAATGATGGTACACAAAGAGTGAGTGAGCACTCAGGTGTACCAAGAAGAAATTTCAACATACAGGTTGTAAAGAAGACTTGTAAGAATTGTTTATACTCACTATCCAACATTCCTTTAGCAAATCAATTAGAGGCATATCGACTTCATTCTCAAACAAGTCACAATGACCTCTTTTCTTCTATTTCTTTCCAAACATCCGCCATATCCCTTGGAGCTATAACCTACAATTCGCCATAGTAGTTGTTGCTCTACCTTTTACCTCGATTGGAACATCTCCCCCAGTGTAGTTGGAGCTATAATACTTGTTCCAATGAAGTTTGGAACAAGAATTGGATACCGGTGAGTGCTTCTC
>SNQJ01S0048773.1:10903-55004 GCA_010110895.2 Picea sitchensis
CCACTCTCCCAAATGAATTTTGTGAGGAACGCTCGGCCCAATTGAAATTTTGTTCATGACATTATCATTGTTGCATTTTATATTACACGATTTCAATATACTAATTAAAATATAATAATTAAACAAATAGTGGACAAATAAAATAATACTCTACAATCATAGTCCAATTGCTTGGAGCCTCCTGCAGCTTCGAAGAACATTCATTTCACGAATTTTATGTTTAAAATTTTGATAGTATAATTTTATATAAATATTCGTTTTTCTCTTTTCATAAAGTTTAATAAAAAAAAATTATTGAATCAATTTTAATAAAGTATATTAATATTTTGTAAGTCACTTCTGATGTAATCTTCATAAAATTTAATAAAATATTTCTTATTAAATCAATTTTAATAATATTTTTTATAAAATTTAATCAATAAATTTTAATAGAATATATTAATATTTTTTAAATTACTTTTAATGTAATTTTCATAAAATTTAATAAAATATTTTATATTAAATCAATTTTAATAATATTTTTAAACTATCTTAATATAATTTTCATAAAATTTAATAAAATATTTCATATTAAATCAATTTTAATAAAAAAATATTAATATTTTTCTAGGTCACATAACCCTCCAAAAATTAAGGAATACTCTACATAATGATATTGTATTTATGTGCATAATGATATTGTATTTATGTGGAGCCTCACATTTATTCTTTTTTAACTGTATGTTTACAAATTCCATTTATGTGGAGTAATATGTTTTTTTTAATTATATGTTTATCATTTTTTTTTATAAATTACTCTCTATATATATTTTTAATTTTTATATAAAATATTAAAAAGTATATAAATATTTTTAAGAATTTAAAGTTTTATTTAAAGTTAAATGATTTTTTAAAATTAAATTAATGATAAAATATATTAATTATTTTAAGTTATTTTTAATTTTAATGATAATCATGATTAATATTTATTGAGGTCAAATTTAATTTATTGGATCTTAATTTTTTTTTAAGAGAAACATTATTATATCGTAATAGTTTTGATGAGTTAAAAGGTTAAGAAAGTGGGTATTAGACATTTTAATAGAAATTCTTTCAACCCATTTTTAATTCTTTTAACACATTTTTAGTTTGAGATAGTATTATGTTTTATATATGGTTATTAAGAAACACATGATTCTCAAATGATCGTTTTAAATAATGTAATTTTTTCTTAAATCTATGGAACTAATACTATTAAAAAACACATGATGTTCAAATAATCAGTTTAGATCATGTATTTTTTTCTTAAATCTATAAAACTAAAACAATGCTATTAAGAAACACATGATACTCAAATGATCATTTTAAATAATGTGTTTTTTTCTTAAATAGCCATGATAAATCCATTCATATTCACTAATAATAACAATTATTCATTTCTTATCACACTAAAAATTATTCATTTCTTATCACACTAACAGTAATCTGTTTCTTCCACACGAACAGTAAAAACAATTTAGATACAATAATAAACAAATTAAGGAAAACTCGCAGAAGGATATTCCAATGGCGTGGAAGCTTCGCATGACATTTTCTAAAGCAAAGAGGATTCATTTCGAAATTGTAAACACCACTCTCAATCATAATCATACATACGCGGAAAACCATTGCAACATGAAAGTTCAGTTACCACGTGTCCTTCTGTTCTTGGGTCGAGCAACGAATGGGTACAGTGTTCTTCGTTCCAGCATCCCGATTCGTGAGTGATAATTTTGGCCATTCGCGGAGACGATCCCAAGAATGGAATTCACATAGAAACAGAGAATCTTGAAAGCCTATATATACGAGCATTGTTACAGTCCCATTGAAAGATGAAAGTTTCGTTCGTTCTGCGTTGAATATTATGAAGCCTTTCACCACTCAACTGTGGCTTCTAATAGTTGCTTTCTTCGTTTGCGGGTCCTTGGCGGTCTTTCTTTTGGATCGCCGAAAGAATCCACCCATCCGAGGGAAGCCAGCTAGCAGCCAATTTGAAAAAATATTAAGGTAAGAAACAACTTTGGGCACGCTCTATTCAAGTACCCTAACAGAATAAACGTACCTACCGAACTGCTTGGCAAATCCATTGTATGAAACACTACTTACAATATAAATATGTTTGTGTGCAGGTTCAGTTTTTCGACATGGTTCCCTAATCCGGGTAAGTTTAGCTCTTCTTCACTATCCAAGTTGTGAGTTTTAATTAAAATAATTAAAAGCTTTTGATGATCGAAATGTTGGATAATTTGGATATAAGCAGAAGATACTCGGAGTGTTATGGGGCGCACAGTTGTTGTATCCTGCCTTGTTGTGACAGGAATTCTGTATTCGTGCTATACTGCAAATTTATCGGCTATTCTAACAGCCTCACGATTAGAACCAACTCTTAACGACATCCACGCTGTGATGGCAAGGCAGGACATAAAAATTGGGTATTGGAATAACTCCTTCATAGGAGATTTCTTGACAAATGACTTGAGAATCAAGGAACACAGATTAATAAATCTAACCACAGAAGATGATTATTACGAGGATTTGTCTAGAGGTGGAGTGGATGCTGTCATAGATGAACGTCCATACATGCAATCCTTAGTGGCCAACTATTGCAGCGAACTCGCCTTTGCTGGCCAACCGTTCACTACTCTAAACTGGGGATTCGTAAGTGCTTTTTATATATATTATTTCAATTCAAGTTCCCAAAACATTCATGGAAAATTTGAGTGTTTCTTCATTGTTTTGGACAGGCGTTTGACCCAATCCATCATCAACTGGCCACGATCATTTCCAGTAGAATACTGCAGTTAACAGAGAGCGGCGCATTGCACAACATTAAAAAAGAGTGGTTGCCTTACTATGAGAGTTATTGCAGTAACCAGTCTACGTCAGATTCCAGCCAACTTCACGTTCGGCAGTTCTGGGGCCTGTTCGCCATATCGGGATTGGTGACGGTGATAATATTAATGCTTAATATTGTGCGTAGCAGATGCAAGACATCCAGAGGGACAGATTCAGGAACTTCTCGAAGGAGGAGGTTTATCCAGCTACTCCGGCGGAGAGCATGGCTGTCGAGGCTAAGCAGGAGGCTTGGTACTACTTCAGCAAATTCAGGTTTCGGGGAGAGAAATTCGCCTGATGCAAGTGAACGCCCAGTTGTTTAGCAGCAAGTCACCTGTTGCACACCATGTTTCAGTTATATGCAGTTTTTTAGGCTGATAATGTATGTGTTATTACGTCTAAAGGTGTATATCTATTGATAATGGGCAGATTTAATACGGGTTTAGTGTTTAATAAGTTTTCTATGGACAGGATTAAATATGGCTGGAATATTCTTAGTAGTCACACAAAATAAATGGTTGTGATTTCAATCATTAACTTTCTAGCTATTATAAAGACATCCATTTATGTGTTTACTTTTTTACATTTACCTAATCATATTTAAAAATTACTTTGATAGCTAACTGATTGTCATCTAAGTGATTAAAAGAAATTAAAATATTAACACCACATAAATGAAGCTCAACCGTTTATTTGTTAATCAATAATAAAATTTAATATATTCTTTTAAGGATTCTTTTCATCTTATCAACCTTTCAGCGTTGATCAACCACAATTATGTGGCTGTGCTAGTAATATCATGTTCTATAATATCATGTGTTTGAACTAAACCAAATTTCTATTGTAAAATATTATAAATTGTAATATACTTAATTTTAGTGAAAAAAATAAATAGAAAAAACAGCTTTATGTACACTTTTAAAAAACGAAGTGGTAAAGCAGCTAGACATGTACACTTCAAAGTTTGGAAGTCTGTAATTTTATAAATTTCACTTCAAAATTGGAAAGTCTGTAATTTTATAAATTTTAATCAATTCTGGAAGTCTATATAACTTTATATTTTTTTTAATAAAATATAGCGTACAGTTATAAATTTGAATTACTTTGGAAGTCTATGTAACTTTATAATTTTTTTAAATAAAATATAGTGTTCAGATGCGTACACTGTTTTTTTAATAAAATATAGTGTTAGAGGTGTACACTGTTAATTTAGGTTTGAGTAACTATTTCTTATTTTTATGATTTTGGTTTGTTTTCTCCCACTTTACTGATTTACTGAAGTACACACTTAGCTACTACATTCCCTTTTGTTATCTCTATTTACGAGCATGTTTCCGCATCATTCAATCTAACACACCAGACACCATCCATGTACGATCCATTATACACATGAAATTTGTACACTTGCTTTAGATTATTCTTACATTTGTTCTTATATGCTTAAACCAATGAGTAGGAGTAACTTAAACCAATGAGTAGGAGTCAAAAGAAGTTTATCATTAATCTGTAATAAAGTCTAAGTCTAATATACCATAAAGTTTAGATTGTTAATATACCATAAAGTTTAGATTGTTAGGAGAAAAATAATTTTTATTCTCATATGAAGTTTACTTGATTAGGAAAAGAATAATTTTATGCTCATATATATAGATATTTTGGGTAGTATTTGTTAAATTTATTTAAATAATCCATCTATTTTTATTCATTTTATGTTTATGACTAATCATTTAATAAATCTAAGTCTAATATAGCATAAAGTTTAGATGGTTGGAAGAGTTTTATGTTTATGATTAATCTGTAATAAAATCTAAGTCTAATAATAAAATCTAAGTCTAATATAGCATAAAGTTTAGATGGTTGGGAGAGGAATCTATGTTTATGACTAATCTGTAATAAAGTCCAAGTCTAATATAGCATAAAGTTTAGATGGTTGGGAGAGGAATACTTTTTATGTTGATATAATATGAAGTTTACTTGGTTAGGAAAAGAATAATCTTATAAGTCTAATGTAGCATAAAGTTTAGATGGTTGGGAGAGGAATAATTTTTATGCTGATATAATATGAAGTTTATTTGGTTAGGAAAAGAATAATTTTATGCTCATAGATTTTTTGGGAATGTTTGTTAAATTCATTTAAATAATCCATCCATCTTTCTGTCACCCCATAATCCATCTCCACAGTAGCTTAGATGTCAGGCAGTTAAACATGCTTACTTCATAGTTCTAAGTGATGGTGTCCGTTAAGAGCGTGCTTGAGGGCAAATCCAAATTTTGTAGGATAAGGTGAGGAAAGTATTTAATGGAAATGCCTGTAGTAATTGTTTTTAGAGGTTTTTTAAGGTTGTTTTATTTGTTAATTAATATCTTATTATATTTATAAAGGGAAATTTAAAATTGTGAAAAATCTATGTAATATATTGAAGTGGATTTATGGACATGGTTGAGAGGTAATTTTTATTAATAATTGAGTTACAAAGTCTTACTAACTCTTTTCTACATAAAAATGCATATATGTGACAAAATTATATATTGAAATTGACATCTATCCTAATAAGAATGTTGAGTATAAACTATAAGAAAAGAGGGATGGGTTATCAAGTAGGTCACTTGCCTAAACACTATTACAAAGACAAATGCTATAGATATTTAGATAGTTAGATCTAGATAAATATTTTTTCTTAAAATGTTTTCTTCTTAGTGAATGCATGACCATGTATTCCACTCAAAAAAGGGGTGAAAGGAATATTAAGCCCTTGAATCGACTATCTTATTCCAATGACATATAGCCATGTTGGGATGTCATTGCCTTTGTTTTCCCTTTTTGGTTTGTAAGATTATAAGAGTTATGTCATATATCCATACTAAAGTAAGAAATTAAAAAAATATTAAAAATAGCATGAAAAAATGACAACCTATAATATTTAGTCAAATAAAAGAATTTTTAATTAGAAATTTATATTGAAAGAAGATTCAACAACAAAAAGTTATCAAAAAGTATTTTTCATATCCAAGAAAACTACACATATCTTTTAATATCCCATAAACTAACTAACCATGTAGCAAGTTCAAGTTCACTATGATGAATTTTTCAGTACAAACTTGGGACAGGCTGGCCTTACAACCCCTCCCAATTTGATGCAGGAGCATCGCAATCACATCCAAAGGAAGCGGAAGTGGAATTGGAATCGACACCTCAACACATCGAAGGAGCCGAACTAACCTTAATCAGCTGGGTAGCGGTGTTAAGTTCTTTTTGGTTAAGTATATTATATAAATTATCCATTTAAACTTTAATGTAATTATAATATCATTCTCATTTATTCTTGAGTCAATGGACAAGTTTGAATGTTTTGTTTGTTTTTAGTGAAAAATTGTTAAATAGTAGTGGGATAGTTTTATTGGTTTTTATCAACTAATTTAGATTGACTCATCATAATTTAGTTGTTAGACATAATTTGTTGATAGTCTGTAAAGATTTTTATATTTTAAACTTAACTTATTTTCTTATATCCAAAAAAAACTAAAAAAAACTCTTACCGAATAAAAACAAGCAAACGTTTAAATGTTGTATATGAAAGTATTTTTTGAAATGCCAAGGATTTGTGAAATATCTAACATTATTAGATCAGGAATCATATCAATGTGTACATTAGGTTAACAGCCATTTTCGATGCACTGGTAAGGGTGAAAGCGAATAAAATAAATTCATGGATGGTGAAAGCGAATAATTTAAAATTTAAATTCATGGAAAGTGAAGTGAGTACGTGGCCACTAGCTTCACTCATCCTCCTCCTTTTTAATGAATCACGGCCTCTGTTCGCCCTAATGGGAATCTCTGGTACGTAATGGGCAGGGCGTGGCCACTACCTTCACTCTTCCTTATTTTTTTATGAATCACGACCTCTGTTCGCCACAATGGGATTCTCTGTTAGGCGATGGCCACATTAATTTTCCCAAACGACACCTCATATTGGAAATGTGAGTTCAATGAAAATGGCTTCCTCACCTATCACTGAGCTGCGTTTACTTTGAAGGGATAAGGAGACAAAAGTCATGCAATCTATTGGTGTCATTGAGTCACTGCAACTTTGGTAATTTTAGTGGAACATAATTTGTAATTAGTGGTAGTATTGAAAAAATTGAAAAGCATTCACAAAAAGGACGAGCTGTGGTCGATGGGACATCATATGTATAAATATTTGAAGTTTCTCAAAAAGATAGATATTAAAAAAAGGCAGGTTGACACCCGTGCAGTAATATAATTCAAGAGAAAATGTGTTAATCTACTTATATAATAATTTGAATTTGTGTGTAAAAAGACAATTTTTGAGAAACATTTCTGATTTGTAATCTAAAAGGGGAGCAAATTAATATCATATCAAATCTAGATATGCCATCATTATGGGAGTCTCACCAAAGTACATGTATGCTTCACCATCCCAACAATTCAATTTTAAAAGAAAAGATTAATGAAAGAGGAGAAAAAGGTTAAGAACCATATAGTAAATAAATAATAACAAATTAATAATTTCATATTTTATGATGGATGTAACAAGGAAGGGTAATAGAGAAATAGATTTGTGAAAGGTGGGTAAAAGAAGGATAATACAGAAATAGATCTTTGAAATGTGGGTAGTAAAGGAAAATCATTTATAAAGGAAAAAAAATTGGAAAAAATCTTATACAAAGGGATAATTTTAAGGATGTAAATTTATATTAAAATGTAAAAACCTAAGCTAATATTATTAGTCCTTAATATTCAAAATGTAAAATGTTTGGAGATATTTTTATAAAAATAATCAAATTTTTAATGATTTTATATAGTTTCTATAAAAATTTTGTCAGAATTTTATTCTATGGAATTTGGGCTAATAGTTTTTAGAAAAGATGGAAATTGGCTAATTTTTTTTGAGAATGTCCATTTGCCAAATTTAGCTCCTAAAATCATTTATGCTTATAGAAAAGTGAACTTTACAAGGAAAACATTGTTTGCAAGCAAATCCATCTCATAAATAGCCCTTTCATATCAATCTAAATAAATATTATTAAGATGATGGATGTGAGTATGTTGAATGGGATGATTATTATTTTATATATAAAGTTAAGATGATGGATGTGAGTGTGTTGAATGGGATGATTATTATTTTGTATATTTTATAATGTCAATAATTTTATTAAAGCTTTAGATTATTATTAAAGTTTTAGATTATTATATGTGTAATGGTAATGCTATTTTACAATATTATTGTATTTTTTTTAAATGTTATGGTTATTGGTTTAGTTATTAATGATATAATATCAAATTATTGGCTTAGTCACTATTGATATAATTTAAATATTATTGGCTTATCCTTTATCAATATAATATTGAGATCCCAAAATATAATTGTATGGATTTGACGAGCATGCATTGACACCCAAGGTTTTTGGTAGGTTGTGTGCATGCATAGATCATCCTTGCACACACACATCAACAAATTCTTGACGGATGCAGTAAGGCACACACACCAACTGAGTTTTATAATGCACACTGAAGATCAGAAAGATTTTTCATGTGTGTCGTGTCAGAAGAAGATCTTCGAGAATATTCTCGAATAATCAACCCAAACAACACAAGAGATCGTGACACATATGATGGATGAGTTTTCAAGTCTGTTAGGACTGCAACGCTCCAAGGAGATTGTGTGGGTTGCATGTAGATAAAAGAAGTTTGTGGAACTGTCGATCACTAGAGCGAGTGGAGCATAGAAGAAAGTGATAGAGAGATAGAGGATAAAGAGGAGGAGAAGGAAAATCGAACAAGTTTTTTAGAGAAGAGACGAGAAAAATAAGAGTGTTTCTGAGTTCTGCAAGGTGGTAGTTTGAGTTTTTTGTGAGTCATGTCTTGAGTTTTGTAACAGTTTTGTATGAGTCTAAAAAATTCCTATTTAGATTTTATAATGGAGTCAGTTTAGTATTGTAGAGTATGGATAGAGAGTGCATGGCACATTGTAATGAGATAATTGTAGAATGGATCAAAGCACGAAGCACGATTCCCTTTGCAATGTGGATCTATTGATTTATGCATTATGTTGTTCTAATGGAGATAATATAAAGATTCCTTTCTCTCTGTCACTTGATGTATTTGTTCCAAGTTTAATGGATGATTTTATTAATGGTTTATGTTGTTAGTCTGTTAATGGATTATAATTGAATGAATGAATGATAGCCCGAGTGGCTTCCTTGTCTGCTTTATCCCTTCATATTTGACACAATACCAGGTGGCCTATGTGACTCTCATGGCATCTCAGGTTAGACCTTCTTCGGTCCTCAAATGAAGATTGATATGCCAATGCCTTGGGTTTTTTGTTGACCAACTCTGGATGAACCCTGGGTCATAAATACCCTAGTGTTAGGAAAGATGCACATAAGAGAGCCAAAAAATGGTTCCAGTGTTGGGACCTGGAGATTTTGTATTGCATGATGAAGGGAGAGAATGAGGTGGAATCCATCTTGGGAGGAAATATAAGACTGTTTATCTATGAAAGAAGACGAGTTTTCATGACGAGAGACCAAGGGTCTTATAACCAACATTGAATGTTGGAAAGAGAGGTACATCTATATTGATTTGCGTGATATTTTTTTTGTTGAGTTCCCATGTTTGTTGTATGAATGGATGAAGAGGGAAAATGCCATTAATACTACTATGGGACCCATATAACCATTGGTTTGAGATTAGAATACAACCGATATATTGAAATTATTGGATAATAAGTGGGCTTGAGCAATCGATTTCTAGTGTTCCCGAGTGAAGGAGGGATACATTATTGAGTTCGCCATAGAATACAATGATTATTTCAGCGAGGTTTAAAGAAATTTTGTTGAAGCTCCTTGGAAGTGTTAGATTTTAAAGTGCACCTAGACTCGGTGCACACACACACCTCAGGTTTGGTGTAGGTTCTCAACAATATACACAAAAATACATTTTGAACTATGAACATAAACACATTGAGATGCCTAACTACTTAGCACAACGGAAAACACAATCAACAATTAGATCATACACAAGTACACAAGAATTTAATGCCCAAATCACTTGTTCTTAAACCCAAAACAATGGGCTCCCGTACCAAGGACAATGCCCCAATATTACATAAAAGAACAATATCAAAAAACTTAAAAAACACTGCAAAAAAACTCTTGGTTTCTATGTCCAAGTCTACTTAACTGAGGTTGAGGGTTAGGGCATCCCTTTCCCCCTCAAACCCTCCACTTTCTCTGCAATTTCTTACACAAGCTGGCTAAGTTCTTCTAGCCCTTCAATATCCCTATAATCTATTATCGTAATACCTATTTTTATGATGACTTTAATAGCTCAAAAACCTTGACTATAACAACCCTAAAAATATGATGTAACGACCCTCTAATCATCCCTTAAGTTTGCAACTAGGTTGTTGTTACACTGGGTGTAACAACCCTTAAGAACTGCCACCATATTGTTGTACCAACACTTATATAGGTCTGTAATCTGGCTCCAACAACCCTTAATGGATGTCCAAAGTTGTCTCAAAATTATTTCCCTTCAAAGACCGTCCCAAAATCTTGTAGCAGCCCTGCTCTACCGGCCAAATCGTTCTCCTAGTGCCCAGAACACCTACAGCCCCTCAAGGATAGTCTCACGGATCTGTGGTTGTCTTCCTTTTGTTGTTTGAACTCCCTAACTACCTGCAGCTACCTCAGATCACTAATATGAGCCTCTTGTAAGCCTCAGGGATTGAGTCTCCTTTGTTGGCCTCCTCTCTCAATAGGCCTATTCTCTTCTCCTCAGTGTGTAGGATTCTCTAGCAGGCCAAGCCACTCTAAAACCTAGTGGTCACCATCCTCTAGGTGGTCAGGCCTCCTCTAGGCTGCAGTTAGGCTTCTCCTAGGTGTTGGTTTCCTTTATCGAAGTTTACATTCCTAAAACAAAGACAAAGCTACATATCTGAGACCTAACTCAACCCTCTCCATTGTTGGACTGAGGTCACCAAAAATTCTCTCCCATGTTGGTTGAGGTCACCAAGATTATCTCATCAAGAATGAATGTCACCATAATTTTATGTTTCACCTCTCACTCATGATCTCCCTATATATGACTCAAAAGGGGTGTGTGAGAAGCCATTAAACAACTCAACATTAAATTATGCTTGCTAATTCCTCTATGTGAGTGTGAAGCCCGAAAACAATCCCACAAATCTCGTCAATAATCCCATGAAGCCCCAAGCTTCAATCCAAGGGGGTTTTCACAAAACAAAAAGTACAATGTGGTGCCAATGAAGATTCCCACATGCCCAACACCAAGGCCACTTGTCTGAATACCTCTCGAAGCTACAAAAACATCAAAACTCTCTCTTAGTAAGGGAGGTATTCCATCCTCCATCACCTGGAAGTATCTATGTCTCCCATACTATATATGGTACCACCGTTTCTCTCCAATCCACCTGATTGGTTGCTCCCTCTGTCACCGAAGAAAATATTGTTGTATAACATGGAACCTTCTTGCAATACACCCTAATACTAGAATCCTCCTACTTCTGAGCATGTTGTATGGCCATCTCAACCCATGACACATTCTTGACAGTATCAACAGACTCCTCTCTCACACCTGAACCCAAAGGTTGAATCCCTCGGAATGGATGACTCTCTCTCTCTCTCTAAGCTTGTTGAATCCCTTTGAAGTCGGAATCCCTATGAATCTTATGAATTCCTTGAAGTCAATCTCCCTCTGAGTCTACACAACATTCGAAACTATATGCTCCATATTCACTGCCACTCTGTTACTACTGTGTCACAACTCTCATAAGATGGCCTCTGTAACTCCAAGAACCATTGTTCTATCTAATTTAGATCTTGTAGGAATGAATAACACCTATCCATCCCTAAACAACATTGTGTTGAGTTGAGAAAAAGGTACAAATATTCTCCTTATTACCATGGTTTGTGATATATTGTTTGTTGATTTTTCGATTAATTTGAAGTAATTAGGAAAGAAAATGGTTAGAAAGTCTTTTAGAAATATTACCAAATGATATTAGATGTTTTTTGAATTTTGGTTTGAATTGTTTTGATTTTATGAAGAAAATGGACAACTGTTGTTAACTCAAGATAGTCAAGAAGATCATGAAGATGCACAAGCCATTGGAGATCGAAGAAATCAGGCACAAAATAGTTTAAAGGAAGATTAAATCTCTATCTTGTAATCTTCATAAATAGTAAAAGCAATCCTAAGGATCTCTCGATCCTTAGGATAGCTTAATTTACTTATTTCATTGTAATATATAAAGGATAGTGAACAATAGAGAGATAACCAAGGATTTTAACCAAACATTCAGATCTCTTAATTGTTGACATTTTGTACAACAATCCATTGTAAATGGTTTATCAGTTATGGAATTAATGAAAGATTCAAGTGTTTTTATCATCCCCATGTACTAAGTTTTTAGTAGCAGTATCTTCTGAAGACCATGGGCATAGTTGGAAGGAGTTATTGTCTCACCTATAATCATATCAATTATGTTTTAGTTCTATGATTTGAATTTCCTTACAAAAGTTAAGATAAATTCATGAGTGTGTTGATTCTTTTATGAATTGATTATGTTGTTCATTTGCAGAGGATAGATGTTCCATTTGAAGATTATCGATTTCCATTCCACTTCCAATTGGTGTTAATTTATCTCCTGTGGATTCCTATCATTTAAATTCACATTTGTTGTTCCTTCTTAGATATTTAGTAGATTGTTGTTCTTTTCCAGTAGATTAATTAATCATTAAGAGATTGATTCATTAAGTGTTTTCTCATATTAAATTAATATTTCTTAGATGAATGAATTGAGTAAATTTATTGATGCTTTGATTCATGGTGTGTTATTGTTCAAATTACAATTCTATTGAGTGAATTATTAGTTTAATATTTTTTTATGAATGCGTGAAGACTTTGATTATTGCATTAATTTAGAGAGAATCGGATTTGTTGTAGCTAAATTATCTACACAATTTAGACCTCTACGACTATCTGCATAGACTTTGCTGACATTCTTGAAAGAGAAGACAAATCCTCGGTTGATAAATTAATTTCAGACTAAGGTTGTTTTTAGGACTTCGTTAGAGCCCAACACACTGCATAACCCTTCTCCTCAATCGTTGACACTGAGAACACACTCATGAGACCCATAACACATTTGTCACTCTCAACACATCCCTTGACTCCATCTTGAATGACATTGTTCTAGATCCGTGCATAGCATGCCTAGTGTTGGAATTATTGATTGTGTGTTGTCATTGATGGCAACATGAGTCAAACATGTACAATAATAAGAGAAAAAGTAAGATCACCTTGGGGCATAAGAAATTCATGATCATTGTTAATCATGATAGGATCAAAAAATGATCTTGTGTTCCTAAAGCTCAGGAGAGATAGAGGGGAGATTCTACAAAGAATACACACACAGAATCAGAGCACAAAACGTTAAGGTCGATGGAAAAGATCAAGAGAAATATAGTATTGTGATCGTGTATGGACAATGCATAAACAAGAACATCGATTGAAGCTCAGAAGAGATGGCTCATTTGAACTAACACAACAAAAATAGAGTTCTAAAAATTAAGGAAATCCACGCAAAGGATTGTGTAGTAAGTGATGATGATACTGAGAGGGGGGTGAATTAGTATCAAGTACAATTTAAAAAAAATTGAACTTATACTTCAACCAGATTATATATTTAATTATATCCAATGAGCAATGAACAATAGTAGTAGAGTTACACCAATACGCCACAATACACCATGCACAATATATGAGAAATAATCAATAGTTATTGTTCAAGGGAAGCAATGACTTCCAAAGGTAGCTATAGCTTCCAAATATAAAGGGAGGGATAAACCTCCAAAAGGAAGATATAATCCTCCAATATCAAGAGAGGGTTGACCTCTCCATCCTTGCCCCTTCCTTCCACCCAATAATATATGAGAGATAGTAAAACTTTACATTAAATTATCACCATCAACCAACCATCACATAGAACATGATAATGCTTCCTGAGACTTCTTCAACTTCTGCAATTCTTCACTTCTTAGAATAATATGATCATGTAGATAATATAACTCAATGTATTCTCTGAAACCCATCCATGTTTCACTGCTTGAATCCTCTTAGAAAAGGAGTTATAGAGAAAATGGTAGACCTTATTCAATTTTGGTTTATTTAGGAGAGCGAACTTGTACAACATGCATTGTGATCAATATTTAACACAAGTTTATGAAATTCGTACACAGGAAATTATAACCCGTACTGTTTCCAATGCAATTGGCCTCACTTCATTTCGATTCTCTATGAAGACATTATGACTATTTTACCCAAAAGACTTGTTTATGACTAACTTAGAACACATCACCAAAAGGCTTCATCCTCCCTTGAAATTCAACCTTCTTTACTTTATATTTCCCCTGAAATTTGACTTATATATCCTTGTTCATTAAAACACTTTTGTGTTGAAAAATGAATGTATAATCAAATGTATGTATACCCTTTATGTCACTTCCTTTTAACATTAGGGCCGACATGTAGTTTCTGCTTCAATTCACATTGTCATCTTCAAAAACTCATTTCTCCTTACTCGTGAGGATCCATGTGACGTTCCACATACCACCAGAAGAGGCATGACTTATATTATCCATCCATGGGTGTTGTACCGGCATGTGTAATTTATTTCATTTCTATTTACTTCGATCTACCGTTGGGTCCAAAATCCAATGGCTAGGGTTGACATCAATGACTACAACCAATGACTAGGGTTGACATCAATGACACTAAGAAATATTCCAACAATCTCCCCCTTTGTCATTGATGGCAACACTCATGCTCCCCCTATCATCATGATACCAATTTCTCTCCCCCTTCTAAATCAATGAAAAAGGGTGGGGCTTCTCCCCCTGAGTTCAATGGCATAAGGTGACCTTCTTCTTTGGGGTTTCTCCCCCTGAACACGTAGCACTCAATAATACTTCATCCTTATTTTTGGTCTTTGGGACTTTTTCTTCCTTGGAATCCTTTTGTGTGGCTTATTTCTTCTCTCTCTTCTTCATGTCTAGGATGTATATGTTGTTCGGTCTTCTTGTTGCAGTTGCAACCAATCTTCCTGAGTTATTTTCTCTAATTTTACATTTTTGGGATTCAAACGTAAGAGTGTATCCTTGATCAAATATTTTGATGACATTGAGGAGATTATGCTTCAAATATTCAACCAATAGGAATTTTCCTACTTTTACATTTTCACTTCCAAGCTTTACAGTTCATTTTCCAAGTATAACAATGTTCAAGAAATAAATTTTGATACCTGGGAGTAAGTGATCTTCTTTGTGGTGTAGTCCATATGGGTTCACAATATATTCTTTTGTAGTTTCCTTCATAATTATTGCTTTCATACCTGATGGGAGAGGATGTTCTTAATGTCTCATTCCTTTTGAATTATAATCTTCTATCTTGTTGTTCAACTTTCTCTGGAGTGTTGGTTTAATCCTTTTCATCTTCCTTCTCTTGTTTCGTTGTATTCAAACCGTGATTGTATCCTAGTCATGTCTTTTTGTTTGGAGATCTTTGACTGCTAAGGACCTCATCTATTTTTTTAGTTCTTTTTTCGAACTTCTTCAACTTTTCTATTGTCAATAGTATCTCTCTTTTTGTGTGATTCAATTATGCTTTAAATTTCTCACAATCTTCTAATTGTTCCTTAAAGCTACCAATGGTATTTTCAAGCCTCTAATTCTCTTCTTCACAACTAATCGATTCACCTTTTAGTATTATGTTTGTGTTTCTAAGATTGTTATTTTCAGTTTCAACATGCTTCAAATTTTCAAGATTCTCATCTTCTTGTTCACACTCTATGTTGTCTTTGTATCCCCAAAAGGAATCAAGGTTGGTTTCTTCATATGAATCTTCTTAAGAAAATATTTCTTCTTCTTTATAACTTTTTTGATCATCATCTTGGGTTTCTTGGGTTATTAAGAGGACTTCTCCTCCATCATTATCTTCTTCATCACTCTCGTCTGAGGAGATGTCATCATCCTTGGAGTGGAATCTCTTTTTATTGTTGAGACTTCTTTTTTTTATAGTAGCAGTTTTCAACAATATGTCCTATTCTACCACAGTTAAATCATTTGAGAGGAGACTTATCTTTGTATCTTCTAGTTCCCTTATAGAAACTTCTTACGCAATTTTCTATTTCTTCATCAAGGTCGTTATCCTTGTCTTTTGTCTTATTTATGGATTTTAAGGTTGCTTCATTGTTTGGCTAGTCACTTTCTGTGTCTAATCTCATTTCATATGCTATAAGAGACCCATGTAATTCATTCATTGTCATTTTGGTCAAGTCCCTTATTTTCAATGGTAGATACCTTAGCATCATACTTCAAGAGAAGTGATCTCAACACTTTTATTACAACCAAGGATTCATTGAGCTCTTCACCTAATCCTCTTATAGAGTTAACAACTTCATCAACTCTAATAAAATAGGTTGCAATATCTTCCTTTTCATCGATCTTCAAATTTTCAAATTCTGCTCTATGTCGTTGAAGCTTGACCTACTTAACTTTTGGATCACCTTCATAGATACTCTTGAGTTTGTCCCATACCTCTTTAGTAGTGCTTCATCCCATCACTTTGTTGGCAATGGTTTGTGCCAATGATCCTAGAATAACATGTCTGTCTTTTGAATTAGAACTCATAGGCTTCTTCTCATTTGGATTTGTTTGAGCATTCTTTGGGATTACATAGCCATTTACAATCGAGTACCAAATGTCTACTCCCAAAGATGTTAGATAATTTTTCACTCTATCACTCTAGTATGAATAATTTCTTCCATCAAATTGTTGAATCCCATTTTGAATGTGCTTGTGGTCATCCATCTCTGCTCAGGATTTTCCTTCCAGTGGTTAAACTGTTCTAAAGGCAACCGACTCTGATACCAATTGATGATACTGAGAGGGGGGTGAATCAGTATCAAGTAAAATTTAAAAACCAATTCAACTTATACTTCAACCATATTATATAGTCAATTATATCCAATGAGAAATGAACAACAGTAGAAGAGTTACACCAATACACCACAATACTCCATGCACAATATATGAGAAATAATAAATAGTTATTGTTCAAGGGAAGTAATGACTTCCAAAGGTAGCTACAACTTCCAAATATAAAGGGAGGAATAAACCTCCAAAAGGAAGATACAATCCTCCAATATCAAGAGAGGGTTGACCTCTCCATCCTTGCCCCTTCTGTCCACCCAATAATATATGAGAGATAGAAAAAATTTACATTAAATTATCACCATCAACCAACCATCACATAGAACCTGATAATGCTTCATGAGAGTTCTTCAACTTCTGAAATTATTCACTTCTTAGAATAATCTTATCCTATAGATAATATAACTCAATGTATTCTCTAAAACTCCTCCAAGTTTCACTCCTTGAATCCTCCCAGAAAACGAGTTATAGAGAAAATGGTAGACCTTATTCAATTCTAGGTTATTCTGTAGAGTGAACTTGTACAACATGCCCTGTGCTCAATATTTAACATAAGATTCTGAAATTCGTACAAAGGAAAATACAACCTGCAATATTTCCAATGCAATTGGTCCAATGTCATTTGGATTCTCTATGAATACGTTATGACTGTTTTACCTAGAACACCTGTTTATGACTAGCTTAGAACACATCACCAAAAGGCTTCATCCTCCCTTGAAATTCAGCCTTCTTTACTTCAGATTTCCTCTGAAATTTGACTTATGTATCCTTTTTCATTAACAAACTTGTGTGTGTTGAAAAAATTATGTATAATGAGATGTATTTATACCCTTTATGTCACTTCCTTTTAACATTAGGGCTGACATGTAGTTTCTGCTTCAATTCACATTGTCATCTTCCAGAATTCATTTCTCCTCAATCGTGAGGATCCATGTGATGTTCCACATACCAACGTAAGCAGCATCAATTATACTATTCATCCATGGGTTTTGTACCTGCATGTTTAATTTTTTTCATGTCTATCTACTTCGATCAACTGTTGGGTCCAAACGATAATGGTTATGGTTGACATCAATGACTACAACCAATGACTAGGGTTGACATCATTGACAACAACCAATCTTCCAACAATTGTGACCATTCCTTTTTAAATTTCAGGAGTAATCACAACCATAGATAAAATCCAATAGGACTCTGAAACTTCGCCACTTTAGAGAAAATTGGAGACAAGGAAGAGGAATGAACTCATGAAGTCACAAAATACCTCACGTCGTTAGATCAAGGAGGGACTTCAGATGAATTCTCGACAATCCGATCACGTTTAGTGGAAGGACAGGGATAGGAATGAAGTTCGAGAGTGTTCATAATCATCCGATCACTGGTGGAAACAAGGTAAAAATCCCAACCGTTGATCGAATCCAAGTGGAAGGATAACATAAGTTTGAACACTTCACCACTTCACCACTTAAGTGAATACTGGAGACAAGGAAGAATCCATGAAGCCCCGAAGTCATGAAATCCAAACAACTGTTGTGCAATGGAAGAAATAGTCAGCCCGATGTTGAGAACTCTGAGATTATGAGTATTCCCAAACAACTAAAACTCTCTAAGCCATAAAGTACCAAAGCCACAAAGTGTAAAGCCATGATCCAAGAGGGAAACATGTGGCAGAAGACAAAGATGACACGTGACCCAATCAACTGGTGAAAAGTGTCAAGGTCTAGTTGGCACATTAGGTATACGAAAGTCACAAATCAAGGTGACACATGGTAGTCACTTAGCAAGTTCCATGTCAACAATGACGTTAGCAAGCCACGTCACTACAAGATTATAGCCTCCGGGGATGTTCAGCTTCTCCTACTAGAAAAAATACCCGAAGCAGCGAAGGATAAAGTCACAAATTAATGCTTGGTCGTTGATCTAAGATCCTCCAGAATATTTATTGATCGTCGGATCAAGTACAATGAAAGGATAGAGTAATCATTAATCATGAAGTAACACTAACCGTTGATCTAATTTGGGAGAATTCTTGACCGTTGATCAAGCGTAGTGGAATAATAGAGTAAGAATAAAGTGTTAATCGACAACAAGCAGTCTCCGACATTCTATGAATTATTCATTCGGTAAAACTATGAGGGAATTGAGAAAACATAAGACTGGTAATATCCTAGAGTCTCAAAGTGTCGAATCCCTGAAGTAAGATATGTCATTTCGTCGAGGAGGAAGATCCACTGTTGATATTGAAAAGCACAAAGTAACGTGCATAAAGATTAACTTGGTGGAGGCAATGCATTTTTGATATGGATTGTTGTATAGTTTAGCTACGTGGAAAAATCTAAACCAAGCACACAATGGCCAATTGTTAAATCTCTACTATGTTGAAAGGGTGCGAACCATAAATCTCAACTCCTAGTTAAGTTGTGATTGTCGATTCTCTTGAAGCCTCTAGATAAGCTAGGATCATCCATTCAATGGAAGATTAAATATCAACCATCCAATATACTAGTGAATAGAGTATACACACTCGACGAAATTTACTCCGAGAGATTTGGAAGAGTGAAAAGGTCAAAAGTCATGAAGGGAAAAGTACCAGAGAACCTGATTGCAACACCGATCATGTGATAAGGCAAAGAAACTAAAGGGCCTAGAAGTAAATAATCCCTCAAACATTTGAATATGGTCCCATGTAGAAGAATTAGGGAAAAGGGAGAAAAACACTAGTAGAACAACATGTGAAATAGATAATCTCGTGGTTTTGAGCCCGTGGTCACAAAGGGAAGTGGATTGAGGTAAGCATCTATTTGTAGAATTTGAGCCAGAAATCAACGATCCAAATTAAATCACATGCAGAGATAAGCGCATGGATCTAGCCACCGGTCGCATGTAGAGGAGAAAAGGTTTAATGCCTTTAGATTTGGTTCTTGAGCATTGTTACACCCATATAGGTTTTTAGAGCTTTGTATTAGGGAAAGAGTTAAGCACGAATGCACTACAAAGTTCCTTGGACACCTCATTATAGATTTGATGCGTAGTGAGTCAAATTATAAGAAGCCATAACTGTGGGTTGGTCTGGAAACCAATGCCAATTAATAATATGATTATTAATTAAAAAGAGATTGAAAGAAGAACCAAGTTCACCAAATAAACTTAAAGGATAATAATAAAAGAAGAATTTTGTTATTAAAATAACATAGTTGTTAATAAATGAAAGAGTGCAGTTGTTCATTATTAAAAGACACAATGGTTCAGTGTCATAACTTTTGGACTACTATAGAAACATGAAGGTATGCTCAAATAAATGTGTCTCTGCAGTCCAGATCAGAAGATCAAAAGCAAAAGCAGAGTCCAAGAAGGAAAATAGAAGATACTTATGCAGTGAGGGTGGAAGGGAGGAGAAAGAAAGGATTCATATGCTTTCCTAAGTAAAGTGTGGAAATAATGGATTTGGTGCTTCCTAGGGTTGTTTCCCTAAAACAAGGGAATTGGTTCTTCTTAGGGTTGTTTCCCTAAAACAAGGGAGTTGGTTCTTCCTAGGGATGGTGCCCTAAAAAAGGGAGTTGGTGCTTCCTAGGTTTGGTTCCCTAAAGAAGGGGATTTGTGTCTCCAAAATTTGGTGCTCTAAAGAGGATTGGTGCCCTTCACAATCATAGATTATTCTTTATAAACTTTGTAATTCTTGTTAAGTATACTTATATAATTGGTTCTTAAATACAATTCCATTGTTGATATACTGTGATGATAAATAGAATAACAAAGTAATAACTAATTGTTTAAAAAGGTAATACTAATTCACCCCCCATCTTAGTATTTCCAACAATTGGTATCAGAGCTAAGTGCCTTTGGCACAGTCTAATAAGTGGAAGGTAGATCCTGAAAGTAATGGATCAGCAAGCGGGAATGTCTTCCAAAAAAGAACCATTATTTAAAGGAGATGATCATGCTCTCTAGAAAATAAGAATGAAAAACAACCTTATGGATCTTGGTTTTGATGTTTGGCAATATGTAGAAAATGGGTTCAATGCACCAACTACTCCACCCATAGATACTACAGCAAAGAAGATTTGCAATGACAACTCAAGAGTAGTCAATGCCATTTTAGGAGGGTTAAAAATACTATATTTGTGAAGGTAATGCATTGTAAGTCATCTAAGGAGATCTGGGAAAAACTGGAGGTTATATATGAAGGAGACAACAAAGTCAAAGACACCAAATTACAAACCTACATAGCTTAGTTTGAAAATTTGAAGATGAAATAAGAAGATAGCATTGTTGAACATCTTCATAGAGTAGATGAGGTAGTTAACTTAATTAGAGAAGTTGGAGAAGAACTCAAAGACAAACCCATTTTACAAAATATCTTAAGATCATTACCTATGAGGTATGATGCCAAGATTTCTACAATTGAATATAGACAAAACCTTGACAAACTCACAGTAAATGAGCTCCATGGAATTCGTACATCATATGAGAAGAGGACATGACATGAAAAAACATAAAAAGGAGAAACAACCTTTAAGGCTTCTAAAGAAAATAAGAATTAGGAACAAATGTCTAATGGCGATCATTCATACATATCATATGTAGAAGAGGCCAACATTATAAGGAAACTCCAAAAAGGATCTGAAAAATATAAAGGAAAGTTACCCTTCAAATGTTTCAATTATGGTAGAATCAGACACTTTGCTAAAAAATGTCCCTATCCTAAGAAAGAGGAAAGTGATTATGAAATAACTTTCAAACATCAGAAGAAGAGAAAAACCAAAGATAAAAGGAATTTATACAAAAAGAAGAAAACTTTATTTACCCAAGAAGATAGTAGTTCATCTGAAGAAAGTGAAGAAGAGGAGCCAGAGCTTCTATTTATGGGAATGAAAACTCAAGATGATAATCATTTAGAATATGAAGAAGAAGTGAAACTTGAGGAAGAATTTATTTGTGCAATTGAAGAACTAAGAAAATCTAAAAATAAAAACAAGTTACTAGGGGAACAACTTCTAAAGTTTGAAGAAGTTATAAAATCAAGAGAAAATGAGGTTTCCAAAACCATCAGTGATTCAAAACAATTGATTATTGAGTTAAAAACCCAACCCCAAGAAACAAAAATAAAAGAAGAAATATTGAATAAGGAACTCAATGAAAAACAACAAACATGTAAGATATTGGAAGATGAAATAATTCAACTAAAAGGGAAACTAGAAAAACAAGACATTCGGTCAAAGTTTGAAAACAACTCAAAAATCTTGAACAACATTCTTAGTAGTAAGAGATGATCAAATGATAAGACAGTATTGGGATATGATCCCTCTACATAACAAAAGAATGACCAACAACCAATCAACTATGTAGATGCTCTTAAGAACTCCATAAGAAGAGAAGAAAATAAGGCAAGGACAATACCATTGAATATTGCCCCAAATAAACAAAAATCTGCACTCCCTACTAAAGAAAAAGTTGAAAAATAACAGAATCATAAGAAGGAATCCCTCTAACATAAATCAATATATTTTCCTTGGATATTGATATTCCTGCAATAATTTTGGACAAAAAGTAGTACATTGTAAAGCTTATAGAAAGTACAATCCAAGAAATGTTCAAAGATATGAAAACAATAAGAATAATGCAGAAAGAAGAAATCATAACTCATTCTCTCCCTTACAAGACTTCAATATTGAATGCCAAAAATGCAAAAATTATGGTCATAAAGATAGTGAATATAGATTGCCAAAGTATTCCATGAAGGAAAATATCTCTAGCATTAAGGAAAATTATAAGAAGATATGGAGAAAAAAAGCTGAAGTATAAAGGAAGAAAAATGATGAAGATATTGCACCTGAAATAGATAAAATTGATAATAGCAGAATGATGGGTGAAGTTTCTGATAAGGTATATGAAAATCAGAGTTATTCATATGAAGTGGTCAATCTCAAGAAAAGAAAACCCCTCAAGAAAAATGTGACACAATTGAAGAACTTGATAATGTCTTGCAAATAAATTATTCATTACCCAACAAATGGAAAATGAAAAAAAAAATTCTCAAGAAAAAGATAAAGAAGCTTTTGTTGCACAAGACATTAATGGTGATGATGAAATTTCAATAGGATATCAATCACAAGAATTAAGCAATGATGATCTTGGAATTTTTCAAACACTATTTTGATGATCTACTAAAACTCCTCCTCAAAAAAAAATATAAACAAAAGAAAGGAAGGAGAAATTAGGGAAGACTTAAGATTGTTCTTGTTGACACCCCTATGACTATTGAAGCATAGAATAATGAAGAGGCTCTTGGGTTACAAATTAATAGATAACTAAACATCATTTAAAGCAACATGGTTTGATGGTATAAACTCTATTTTGCAGGATATAACATGGTTTGTTGCAGGTCTTCATCTACCAAGGAACAATGTTGGTTATGTATTCTCTTAGTGAATTTATGTGAATGATTTTTGAGGCAGATCTGTCATGGTACATCGATGGTACATATGTGATCTCCCTTGATATATCTTATGATAAAGGCATATAATGTGTGATATGACACTTTTTAAATCACATTGTTGGTACATTGATAGAGGCACTTGTTGATGATCCTGATATATGCTTGGTTCACTTTTGGCACATATTCTTGACATATATTTTTTGCTTCATGGTTGATGCATGAGATACTATGTATGATTGGAATACACTTGATGTATGGTGTGGCATGAGTTTATATGGTATATGCATGGATAGGTCCAAGGATCGTTATAGGAAGAGAAGATCATTCTTGAGTAGTTGAATTATGTTTCAATAGAGCAGTAGTATATTGAAGTAGAAGAAGATTGCAGTGGTAGAATATTGTTCATCTTACAAAGAATATAGAGGGAGACATACCTACACGGGGAGTTATTATTATTCCCATGATTGGTTGTAGTAGTATGATTCTAGGCAGAGAGATGATTGACATCCATCCCACCAACATTGCCTCAGAGTAATATCCCTTGTCCAAAGGCAGAGATATTCATATACAAGGGGAGCATCACTTTAGGGGGAGTGTCACCCTAAAGGGTGCAAGGATCATCCATTTTTTTCAATGATGTCGAAGGGGGATAAGAATAATTAAAACAAACTCAATTCCCAAATTTAAAGATGAGATCAGTGATAGGGGGAGCAAAGGTACAAACTCATTTTTTTATAGATATGTTTCCCTCAATACCAGAGGGAAAGATTGTTGGCATTATTGATTGTGTGTTTTCATTGATGGAAACATGAGTTGAACATGTATAGTAATCAAAGAAAAAGGAAGATCACCTTGGGGAAGAAGAAATCCACGATCACTATTAATCATGATAGGATCAATAAATGATCCTATGTTCCTAAAGCTCCAGAGAGAGTAGGGAGATTCTACAAAGAATACAAACATAGAATCAGAGAACGCAATTTTAAGATTGAGGGAAAAGATAAGTAGAAATGGAGTATTGTGATCGTGTCTAGACAATGCATAAACAAGAGAGCCAATCGAAGCTCAGAAGATATGGCGCATTTGAAGTAACACATCAAAAATAGAGTTCTGCAAATTAAGGAAATCCACACAAAGGATTGTGGAGTAATTGTGGTCGTTCCTTTTTGAATTTTGGAAGTAATCACAACCATATATCAAGACCAATAGGACTCTAGAACTTCACCACTTCATCGAACATTGGATACAAGGTAGAGGCATGAACTCACGAAGTCAAAAAATCCTGCCAACCCTTAGATCAAGGAGGGACTTCAGATGAATTTTTGACTATCCGATTGAGTTTAGTGGAAGGACAGAGATAGGAATGAAGTTCAGGAGTGTTCACAATAATTCGATCACTGGTGGAAACAAGGTTGAAATCTCAACTGTTGATCGAAGCCATGTGGAAGGATAGCGTAAGTTTCGACACTTCACCACTTCATCACTTCGATGAATACTGGAGACAAGGAAGAATCCAAGAAGCTCTGAAATCATAAAATCCAAACAGTCGTCGTACGAGGGAAGGAATAGTAAGCTCGACGTTGACCACTCTGGGATTACGAGGATTCCCAAACAATTAAAACCCCTGAAACCACGAAGTGAAAATCCATGATCTAGGAGGGAGACATGTGACATAAGACAAAGATTACATGTGGCCCAATCAGTCGGTGACAAGTGTCAAGGTCGAGTTGGCACATTAGGTGTACGAAAGTCATGAATCAAGGTAACACATGGCAGTCACTCAACCAGTTCCACATCAATAGTGACGTCAACAAGCCACATCACTCTGGGATTATAGCCTACAGGGATGTTCATCTTCTCCTAATAGAAAAATACTTGAAGCGTCGAAGGACGAAGTCGTGAATTAATGTTGGCCATTGATCTAAGATAATCTAAAATATTTCTTGACCATCCGATCGAGTACAGTGGAAGGATAGATTAAGTGTGAATCATGAAGTAACAATAACCATTTATCTATGTCGGGAGCATTCTCGATCGTTGATCAAGTGTAGTGGAATAATGGAGTAAGCATAAAGTGTTAACTGACAAAAAGCGGTTACTGACATTCTATGACTTATTCGACCGGTACAACTCTAGGGGAGTTGAACAAACCTAAGAGTGGTAATATCCTAGAGTCTTGGAGTGTTGAAGCCCTGAAATAATATCTGATTGTCTATCGAGGAGGAAGATCCATGGTCGATACCCAAAAGTGAAAAGTAACGTGTATAAATATTAACTTGGTGGAGGCAACAAATTTTTTATATGGACAGTTGGATAGTTTATCTATGTGGAAAACATCTAAACTAAGTGCACAATGGCCAAGTGTTAAAGCTCCACTATGTTGAAAGAGAACAGACCATAGATCTCAACTCCTGATTAAGTCGTGATTGTCGATTTTGTTGAATCCTCTCGATAATCCAGGATCGTCCATTCAATGAAAGATTAAATATCGACTATCTAATCTACTAGTGAATAGAGTATACACGCTTCAACGAAATTTACTCTGGTAGAGTTGGAAGACTACAAAGGTTGGAAAACCCAAAGGATGAAGTATCGAAGAACCTGGTTTGAGCACTGGTCATGTGATAAGGTAAAGAAGCTAAAGGGTCTAGAAGTAAATAAGCCCCCAAACATTTGAATACGGTCCCATGTAGAAGAATATGGGAAAACGGAGAAAAGCACTAATAGAACAACGTGTGAAGAAAATAATCCCATGGTTTTGATCTCACAGTCACAAAGGGAAGTGGATTAAAGGAAGACCCTATATGTAGAATTTGAATCCAGAAATCAATGATCCATATTAAATCACATATAGGTATAATCACATGGATCTAGTCACCGGTCGCATGTAGGGGAGAAAAGGTTTAGTGCCTTTAGATTTGGTGCTTGAGCACTGATACACCCATATAGTATATTAGAGCTATGTATCAAGGACAAAGTTAAGCTTGAATACATTGCAGAGGTCCTTGGACACCTCATTATGGATTTGATGTGCAGTGAGTCAAATTATAAGCCGCTATAACTGTGTGTTGGCCTGGAAACCATTGTCAATTAAGAATATGATTCTTAATTAAAAAGAGATTGAAAGAAGAACCAAGTTCACCCAATAAACTTAAAGGATCATAATTAAAGAAGAATTGTTTTATTAAAATAATATAGTTGTTAATAAATGAAAGGGTGCAATGGTTCATTATTAAAAGACACAATGGTTCAATGTCATACATTTTGGACTACTATATAAACAAAAAGGTATGGTGAAAGAAATGTGTCTCTGCAGTCCAGATCAGAAGATCAAAAGCATAAGAATATTCCAAGAAGGAAAAATGAAGATACTTATGCAATGAGGGTGGAATGGAGGAGTGAGGAAGGATTCATATCCTTTTCTAAGTAAAGTGTGAAGATAAGGGAGTTGGTGCTTCCTAGGTGTTGAGGAAAAGATATGAAATGATCTTACTCAAGCATTTTCAGACTTTACTTGGCTAAAGAAAAGTAGACAGGAATATCACCCTATGTTTATAGCCAACAAAAATAACGTCCTAGCTCACAAGTATTAATTATGAGTGCTTAGGCTAGTCTTTTATCAACAAAAAGCTTGTTGGAAATTCACTTTTTATGTAATTTTCTGAATATAACAGTTGCTGAAATAAATGTAAGAACATAAGTAAAGACACCAAGATGATAATCAAGACATATGACACATAAAGAAATCCTTTATTTCATTCCAATTCACCAAAGAGTCATTTTCTTTACAAAATATCATACAAAAATCTTGGACAAAAGTCAAACTTAGATATCCCCGATGGAACATACAAAAGGACCTCTGACAGAAAACCAAAAATGAACTCTAAAAGCTATATCAACTTGCCACATATTGCTACCCACTCGAATATGCACAATAGCCTTTATCAGTAATGAAAATTAATTCACAAACAGACAAGTCTACATAGACTATCAAAGATAGATCAACACCTCTGAAAAACAAGTGTCTGAATGATTTGATTAAGCCCTAAATATTGTTGTCTACAATAAGACCCTTCTATCATAAAAGAGAATTAGGTTGTGATGAATATATGAATGAATGAAAACTGAACTATCTCAACATAAACTCAAAGAGAAAACATTAGCATGCTTCTGCTTCCATCCTCTCTTGTTCTTCCCTTTCCTTTTTCTTTTAACAAATTAGAATTGGTTGAAGAAGTTGAACCAATTCATTAGTTAAGTTAATTAAAAGACTCAACTAAATTTAGTTAGGGGGAAGAGTAATAATTATAATAAGGGTCATAAATAAATAATAACTAGTAGGTGGGACCCCTTGTGACTCCCTTTAGTTCATAACAATCATAACACAACCATTAGTTAAGAAAAACACATCTCCTTGTGTCTCCCATCAACAAATTCACTTTTGGTAATTCAAACTCATGAAATTTGAAATTATTTCAAAAATGATACTCATATATACAAAATAAACATGTTGTCCAAAGATCCCTAAAGTCAACTGTCATAAATAAATAGATATAATAAAAACTCAAAAGCCATATTTCCTAGTTTGTGATGAAACCCTTCCTTGATTGTTGTTGTCACCTCTTGATTTTCCTAAATTTGTCTTTGGCTATGTAGAGAATTTAGGCTTAATCTCACTGATCATGTGGGAAAAATCGTTCCTCAAATGCATCTGGGAAGATACATATTTTTCAGAGCCATTGGAGTGTGAGGAAGGGGTAAGAGTGGCTTTTAATTTATAAAGGGAATGGTGGGTCTCAGTTTTCAATATCTTGCTATCATGGGAGGATTGCACTGGCAAGTGGTCAGGGGAAGCTTGGAAAATGGGGTTAATAGGCGGAGGATCAAGCAAGGACAAGTTGGGCCAGCCACGATGTTGAGAAACTGTTGGGTGGACAATCTCCTATCATCCATCATTTCTAGGGACCTCGGGTTTTAATGAGACATGAGGAGGTACAGGGATACCGGGTGCTTGTGGGGCTTAGAAAGGAGACCTTTCAGGCCTAGGTTGGACTATTCCCTGCCCAATCCAATTGAAGAATATGACATGAAATAATTGGCCAAGCTCTTGTGAATCAATGTCAAAATGTATGGAGAACCTAGGCCTTTTTGGGCCTCGGTTCCAATTACCTATACCTCTGTTTCCTTGGCCATGTCTACCTCGAATGAAAAAACTCATCCTGGATATGTGATCAATTGGCAAATAGTCTTTTAAATAACCATACATGACAACTCTTAAAAATATGAAATAGATTTGGCTCAGTAATGTATCAGACTCATGCAATCCAATCCATAGAAATTGTTTTATTATTTATCAATAAACAGGGGGTGAAAAGGGTTCTGGGACATGCGAGGGATTTATATTGAGTGAAACATGATATCAAGAGGGGAAAATAACATGGTTACTGCTCAATGACAACAACAATCAACCGTAAGGAAAACCAATAAAACCTCATTGCAATCCACACAAGACATTGCCACTTTCATCTACCTTAACACATAAATTCTCTTGACTATAATCAATCTCATAACAGGGAGTGAAAAAATGAATTGGGAATGTGATGGGATTTGTAATTAGCGGAAAATGAAATTATGGAAGGGAAGAAAGATGATTATTGTTCATGAAATTAATTAAGTGATCCATAAAACATGTTGTGAAAAGAGATGCATCAACCATCAACGATTCCTATGCAATTTAACTAGTTCACTATTCATAATCAAATATCCATCACAGTGCTACCGAAGTCAGGATGTATTCCACACAAATTGTAAGAGGTTATGTTCCCTTCATTCACATACTTTGCATTTTATAACAATTTATGAAGAACACCCATTTCCAATCTATAAACTATCAAAATCAACCATTGCCCATGCATTTCTTCAATCCACAATAATACTTCAAAAGTCATTTTTTTAAATTAACAATGAAGTCACTATCACTACAATCAAGCCTATCATTTAAATGCAATGATATTCGTTAAACATATATAGGCAGCAACCAAAATAATCAAAACCAAATTTCCATGCCCGAAATGACAATTAATCATACAACGAACAACCACCATTTAGACACAAGCTATGCACAGGATAATTTTCCCAGGCAATGTAGTTTTGCCACTGTAAAAAAAAACAATTCAATGTGATTTAAAAACTGGGCCATCCATCCAACACGATGAGGTATCAACAACAAGCCTATCTCAGCAAATGATCAGGATGCAACAAAACGTCCTCAAAAACTCTGTGAGTATCTTTGACTGTGAGAACTCAAGACATCTATGTTATACATAGTGCACATCCAACACAGTGTGCAACCAACAAAACCCCGTGATGCAACAATTCCACTTTAACAAACAAAAAAACACAGTCACAGTAATAACTCAACATCTCATGCTGAGCCATCGATTTAATATAACATTGCTTTGATTTAGTCACACCATGATCGAATATGTTGTGCAAACTCAAGCTTACACAATCAAACACGCATAAGGATGAAGTGGAAATACTCTCTACAGTCATCCAGTTCAATAGTCATCAGCCCCAAAGAAAACCATAGTTACCACGCCCATTATTTCATTTTGCAAAAACACCATACACACAACATGACATGCATGAGCAACATCAAGAATTTGTAACCAATGCTAGCTATTCATCCAAATAATCATTAGTGCCAATACCAATGACTATGTATCAACCAAACAATTCACCATTGTTGTAAAAAACCAATCAACCTAACAAGTTGTGGCAACTACGCATACCCACGCATCAAATCGAATCAGGGCAGAGGCCTTCTCCATTAACAATACTGAGTTATTAACATAAGGAGAGTGACTGTGTACTTTTAAAGTGCAATTGGAAATGAAGGGTTTATCCTTATTATCACAAAAGAAGTAACTAAATGATGAACCAACACGACTTCCATATGACCAACTAGGCGACTGTGTATTCGAAGTAATCAACCATACATTCAATCCAAGATAACCCGTAGCAACTTGACATGCACGATAGTCTCCTTTGTAAAAATCCAGACTGGAGGGTTAAGGGTCTACTCTGTAGCCAACACTAGGGGAATGGTGCCAACTCCTCATAATGGTGGAACCTTTGAGGACAAGGGTGTGCACACAGATAGAGCCATGATTCATTCATGGACAGGTAACAATCCATGGCAAGGGGGCCATAAAAAAAGGTGAGTCTCCCATTCGGCCTGACAATTTTATTTAATGCACGTAGGGTATAACCCTTGTGTTCTTCATTTAAACTACTACAGTACTGAGGTAAAGACAGGGTCGATTTAAGAACAAAACATTCACTTTGTGACCCTTAGTGGTGGAAACAACCAAAGCCCAAGTGAATGAAACACAGTGCTGCAGGAGACCTCCAACTACTAACCCCACAAAAGCCAAATACTGGGTTTAGTGGCAAATGCGTGAAGATAGCCATTCAATCAAGACAAAAAAATAACCCTCCAACTAAACTAGCAGCGATAATAGAGAGATGTCACCCAAGAAGACCAATAACCTCTACGAACTCAAAATTATTACAAGAAGAACCATACATTATTCATTCCAAGAACCCAAATTTCACACAGTTGTAACACTTAGGAAAACACAGACCAACACACCTAAGCCAGTAATCATTTCATAACCAGAGAAGAGTCACGAATGGCCAAAAACGACATACCTGTAATCGAATTCCTTAAAACGAGAGTTGGACGAGCAGTTCCTCCTTGCTAAAAATTCAGAGCATAACCACAATAGCAAGATTGAACAATAGCCCGACTAGGGTGGCAGCTAATAGGAGGAGTAAAGGTGATGTGCAGTAAATGCATGTCGCCTCCACCGATAATTCATTAACTCATCAGTACATGCCAACACATTGTTCATTAACCATTAATCAAACCATGTATCGAAACCATCACCATATTAAAAACCAATAGTGCGACTTATGCCATAACATAATTCAAGTCCCATATAATTCAACCATTCTCATAACCATTAGCACTATCAGCTTGCCAAATACCCCACCAATATTTCATACCATATGTGTATTAAACATATAATTCAATCACAAATGCATAACCATTTACTTGTTAGCTAGGATTTAACAATAATTGTTAAGTCTTTCATCCATGTAGTATAGTGAATATGATAGCTTTAAATTCTTCCCCTTTGCAATTGTTTCTCATTTCTTTCCAATTGTTCACATGTAGTATAGAAAAATTGCAAAGTTAGATCCCTTCTCTTTGCGTTAGTTATAGTATTATTTCCTTTCTCAAAACTGCCTTTCATGTAATTTCACTAACATGTTTTTTGTGCAGGTGCGATAAGAACAAATGACATTAATGAATAGCATAGGTTGTAGTAACATAAAGATTTGACACTTCAAAAGATCAACTCACACCAATAACAACAAGATATCATCAACCATGTAAGTCATGTCGCACATCATCACAACATCAAAAATGAACAAATCATATCTCCAATAGTTCAAGGGGGTCCCACTTACTAGTATTATTTATTTTTTTATAATAATAGGCTTTAGCAACACTTTGCGGGCAAAACTTCATTGACAATTTTAATCGTCAACAAACTGGCGAATCCACAGGAAAACTTGTTTTCAACAGATTTAGAACTCAGAACTCATGGTTTCATAGACGAAGAACAATAATTTGGAATACTTAACCAAAATAATTATGCAGCAGGGGGAAGTGAGCAGATTTAATGTAAAGATGACTGGGAATTTGGGAATAATTGATGAAAAATGTTAAGTATGAGGTGTTTTTACCACTATATGCATAATCATTCAAATGGAATATGCTCTTATCTTTCAATGAGGAAAACTTATAGACTTTCTCTTAAGATCTCAATGGATGAAGAAATGGCAAGAAGAAGCGGGAAATAACCAATTCCTTGTAAGACAACAATGGAAATATGTAACAATTTCAAGGGCCCTTCAGAGGAGACATCATAATAGTTGTGTAAGATTGATTTTTATCGACTAAAAATGCTTTGCAGGAGTGTCACTGTGGAAGAATTGATCCAACATTCTATCTTGACAAAACACTAAAAGATGATAAAGACAAAAATCGCAACAAAAGTAATAATGCAGAAATTAAAATAGCAGCAGTACAAAACTCAATTGAAAAACAAAAAGGAAATAAAACTTAACTTAGAAGGCATAAATCAAGGTATTGTAATCGTATAAAAGAAGCACAAAAATTGAAAGCATCGCTAGGCTACTAGTATATAGAAAAATCTACACAACATTATAACTTGTCATGTTGGTTCCTCTCAATATTTCAAGTGAGGGTTGTTAGTGTTGTAGGGAAACAATTTCTCCTGTAAATATTTTGAGATATAATAATTAGTATCCAAGACAAAATCAATTTGGAAAGGACCGATCACTTGGAAATATGATGTAATCATCAGTCCCTTGACATGCACAATTAGATAATCAAGATAGAGATGGAGTCTAACCAATTCATCGAGAACCATGTGCATAGGTTTTTTAAAAGCAGTACCTGTATCAAGTAAGATAAGAATCCAGCATTTGTAAGGCATGATATCACAATTAGTAATGAAAGTGGTTTTGTGAACATTTTCCCATTTTACTTTGATTCTCTTGTAACCAAACAGACTATCAAGTAAGGGTGTTAATTGTGACTCTACAACCTGTTGCAAAAACATTTCCATATTGAGAGGGGGAAAGGGATTTATCATAATCGCTTGCCTGAAAGTTCGAAGACTAATAGAAGTTCTGATATTATTAGTAGTCCCCGAGGCCGATTTCCAAATTGAGACCCATTCAGAGTGGCTGAAAAAAACATTCCAACCCTTAAGAAATCTCTCAAATCCCTTTGAAAGGGTGCTTCCGGTGCAGAGTTAACAAGTTCTTGTTTTTGCCTAGCTAGTTTCATAATATGTTGAACAAGACCAGGATCAAAACCACAAAGATCCTCATAAGACCAAGAAAAAACCTTTTGAGATTCCCCAAGTAGTCTAGTGGACCCCATCGCTTTTCTAACAGAACATTGGACATTTATCTTATCATCCGTTGAAGATTCAGGTTTCCTAATGTTCAGGAGGGTGGTTTCAACCACCTTCTTTTGTAACTCCTCTTCTTTCTATTTTTCTCTATTGCCTACATCACTCAATGAAAACAAACTCTCAATAGGATTCAAGCCCTCAGGAATCTCATTATTTTCTTTGGATATAATCTCCTCGGGCCTTCCAATATCCTTCCTTTTCAGGAATGTATGGACAATGTAGAGATTGAAAAGCACAATCAGGCCCATGAGGCAAGAGTTGTTGGGTAGGAGAGGCTGCAAAGACAACTAACCAATCAACCATTGAATTCAACTCCTTCTTAACATGAGTGATGTTGAAAGATAGAAGGTTGGAGACAAGTTCCCAAACAGTTTGGGAGTATTGTTCCATCAGCTTGTTGCTAGGAGAGAATATCTTGCGTATCAGGTTCACAACAAGTTCAGAATTCCTAAAAAGTGAAAGGTGACCATAACCAATATTAAGGGTGTTCTCAATGCCTAGTAATAGAGCTTCAAATTCATCGACATTGTTGGTACAAGCAAACTCCAACCTGTATGACAAATTATGAATTTTTCCTACAGGGGAAACCAAGATAATACTAGCCCAGTTACCTTCGTTAAAGTGTGAACCATCAAAGTGCATATGCCATAAATCATGATCTGAATCAATTATTTCCAAAGGAATATTATCCTCTTCAGCAAAGATGGAATACACCCCTAATTCTTCTTTGATATAGTTTACGTTATATTGTGGAACATTATCTATGTAGGGTGAAATTATTCCTTCTCTAAGGACTATAATGTTCTTACCATTTCAAGGAATGGATAAATGTGTCCCATGGAGTGAGAGGTATCCACCTGTTAAGGCTTGCCAATATCTCCCCAAGATAATTGATTAATTTATTACAGGGATATCAATCACCTGAATGTTGAGGGTTGTCTTTATCTCAGGATGAGTGCATAAAACCAAGGTTACATCTTTAATCTCGCCTATGATTGTTTGTTGTAGACTATTATAGGAGAGCATGATTCTGACAAGACAATCCTAGCTCTTCCATAATAATCTTTGACATGACACTGGGGCCTGAACCACCATCAATGAGGCAACAATGGGCAATATCATCCATGATATTTACAAAAATATAAAAGGGTTTTTTTTTACAGGGTATATAAAGTTATGTACATCTACTTTATTTACAGAATAATTATCTTTGTCTACCTCTTTGGAAAGATTGGATACAATGGAATCTTCTCCTTCCATGAATTTTTTTAGATGCATCTGTTGTTTAGGGACGACAACCATGTCTAGGAGGGTTTCATATGCTTTGTTGTTGGCCAATTGATTCAAGATATTGTATTTAGAGAGGGAAGAGGGGGAGTGATTCTTTTAACCTCAGGAATTTTAGGAACTTGGGGAGTAGCAATGGTTGAGGATGAGCTCGGGCTAGAAGAACTGCAAGGAGGATCAAATTTACCCTTGAGAGAATAGGATTTGTTCCTAGTGTTAATAACCATGACATCCTCTGGCTCTGCAAAGTCTAGGACAAAGATAGTAGTTTCTAGTCTCTTACCAAAGATCTTATCTCTAGCACTCTTATTTACCTCACATGTGGTTTCTTCGTGGTGCTCCTCACAAAAGTTGCACCAAATCCAAGGTAGGATAGCCTTAGGCTAAAAATTATTTTCAACTGGATTTCTAAAGGGGGGTGCAGAAGAGGATGAAGCTCCAGGGGTGAGAAGGGAGACAATGCCCTTCCGCTCAAATGCTATCATATTGTTTTCCATATCTTGTACTAGCTATAAGAGAGCAGACATGTCGATCTGTCTAACTGATTATCCCCGGGGAAGACCATTTCTTTCAAGTTGTTCTTCATACTCTGAGAAAGTATGCAGAGCGGAACCAATATTATCAATAGCCTTTTCCTCAAGCCTATGATGGTAGGGAGAAGGCAATGCATTGTAGTAATGCATGAATGTGGCTTGATTCTGAGGGTGGATAAGTTTAGGGATTTGATTGTACAACTTGGTGAAACACAAATTGAAAGACTTGATGGTCTCACCATATTTATAAGTGATGTTATTGTATTCCCTTAACTTCTTAGTAGGGATTTTGGATTGCCTATAAGTGGTTCATAACCAATATATTAATTCCTCCCAAGTAGACAGGATCTTAGGAGGAAGTTCAAAGAAATTGGCCGCAGCCTTTCCTTCCAAGGAATTGACAACCAAGCGCATGCAAGTGTCATTGTCATTATCCCCTATGTTATGACAAGCATTAGAAAATGCCACTAGGTGTTCATTGGTACTGACAGTGTTATTTCCTGAAAACTTAAGAAAATCCTCTTTAAACCTCAGAAGTGGGCGAGTAGCAGGTGCTAGGTTAAGAGGAGAGGACACATGCCATGGTGTGGTTGTGGCATCTTCTTCAAATTGAGAAAGCCCATACTTTTTAATGACTTTGGTGGGGTTTGTAGTAGATTGGACAGTGTTAAGCCCTAATATTGGCTCATTACCCCTTAATTGGGGTATATTACATTAGTAATGTTATTTTATTTATGTCGTCTATATTCCATTAGTTGTAATTATACCTCCTAGTCTCCTATATATACCAAGGAGACATTTTCATTTGAAATCATATTGGAATTGTACATTTATGTGGACATAAGGAGGTTTCCCCCTCGAAGAGGCTTATTATCTAAATTTATCTTTTTTTCAAGGCATTGATTACTTATTCTAATGTTTTTCTATGCTATATTGATATTTGGTTCTTAACATATGGTTTCAAATCTCAAGGTCTTGGGTTTTCGCTGCTACATATGGCGAATAGTTCTAGGGTTTGTTCGCCATATCAGGATTATTGACACTGATACTATTAATGCTTAATATTGCGTGGAGCAGATGGAAGACATCTAGAGGGACAGATTCAGGAGCTTCTCAAAGGAGGAGGTTTATCTAGCTATGGTGGAGACCATGGTTGTCGAGGCTAAGTAGGAGGGTTGGAACTACTTCGAAAAATTCAGGTTTCTAGGAGAGAAATTCGCTTGATGCAAGTGAACGCCCAGTTGTTTAGAAAGAGGTCACCTGTCGAACACATTTTTCAGTTATATACGGTTTTTTGGCTGATCATACATATGTTATTATGTGTGTGAATATTATGTTCAATTATATCTGGTTTTTTGGCTGATCACATTATGCTCTATGGTAGCATGTGTTTGGAATATTATGTTCCGGTGGAGAACATCCTAAATTGTAATTCTTAACTGTAATTATGTGTGTTAAATAAATTTATAAAAAAATTGGAAGTCTTGATACTTATAAATTTTTAATCAATTTTCGAAGTCTATGTAACATCATAATTGTTTTAATAAAAATAGTGTACCAAGGTGCACAGTCAGGTAATTAAGATTTGACTAACTCTTCCTTATCTATTTTTCCTTTTTTATGTTTATGAGTAGTCTAATTAAATTTGACATATTATGAAACTTTAGTTACTTTGTTAAGAGATGAATAATTTTAATTAACTAATAGAAGACTTTTTTTTCTTGACTAATTGAAAACAAGTCAAAGGTAAGAGAGGTCAAAGTTTAAGTTGGTTTGTCATTCAAAAGTAATTTGCATAAATTTTTAAGAGATTTTGTTTTGTTGGAAATGGGGTTAGAATAATGAATTTGTTTGAGAACATACTTATTTGTACTAAATATATATAACTAATATTTCAAATTACATCTAATAAGAAACTTAGGCTTTAGCTTAGAATCAACATGTCTCAAATGGGAGCATTTATCCTTTCAGCCAAGACACAATGGACCAATGTCTCATTAGACATTTGAATCTGTGTGGGGAGAGTATGAAACTTACCTCCTAAACAATTTTAAGTTATTGCTCCTCAATTAAGACTTAAGCCAATATTATACACTAACATTTCCACTAACATCTAGATTAACTTAGGGATACGAGATATTATGGTAATTCATCATGTTAAAATGTGTTTTAATGTTGTTCAATGACTTGATGAAATTTTGTATTTAGTTTATTAATGATCATCATTATAACATCATTTATGAGGCACTTATACATTTAACATGGCCTCACTACAATTTTCTAATATTGTGGATCTACACATAGACATAGTTTTGGGAGTTATTTGGTGGTGACTTGTCTATCATGTAATGATGACCTACACTCATAGTTCATTCTTATCCACTATTTATACCTATCTCTTGATGAGTTTATCATCAACTTTTATGGATCAATTGATCTCCACACTTGATTATACCTTATGATCAATGGTATAGGTTTCTCCTCATTACTATAAATTGAGGCAATATTGACCTTGAATCTAAAAGGGTGGAGGGTGGCTTATGGTATTAATCATTATCCTGAAACCTACAGGTCCTTAGGCTAGATCATCCATATGCTTGAGAGTTATATGGATCTCATTTGAACTCCTTGCATGTCTCTTCTCTAGCAATTGTAATTTGGGAGAATTATATGAAGAATCTAGAAGGTCTTTTTTCCATGGATATTTCCCCACCTTGGGTTTTACCATGTAAAATTCTTGTCTCCTCTCTCTTATTCGACAAATATACTTTTATTTGTTTGAATTTTTCCATACGATTTTATGTAAGCTTCCAGATCTTTTATAATAGTCGAAAACAAAAATATTACAGAAACTATCAGCGGAACAACACAATATATGAAACCACAACACTAGAATAATACCTTAATTGATAGGAAACAATGTTCACTTGCCTCTTCAAGGGGGAAACCTCCAGCAGAGCAGCGCTCTATTACAATAATTCTCAAGACAAAAAATTCTCATGCCCTCAAATCCTATTTATACTAAATCTTTCTACCAAAAGAACAATATAGAGGAAGATATTTTAGAGGCGGAAGCTTCTATTAGGTCTTCTTACATTTGACTTGTTATTCCTTATTATTAGGCCTTATTAATATTCGCCTTTATTACATGGAAAATATATTATTTTACCTATGTGAGGGGTTAGGGAGGTTAGGTCCCTAACATGCCCTCCCCCTTAAAAAAAACCTTGTCCTCAAAGCTTGAGATGAGGAAATTATTGCAGAAGGGTAACTGGCTCCTAGGTGGCATCTTTTGGAGTTGTATATTTCCACTGTCCTAACACTTCCTTGATGGTGCGCCGACGAAGTCAACACTCACGCTAGTCCAATACTTCTTGTGGCTACAACCAGATAGAGCCTTCTTCATCCAACTCAGGAAGACAGGTTTGAGTTTGGCACTTAGTTCCAATCACCTTATTTACGTAGGAGACATGAAAAACATGATGGATCTTATAATGACTGGGAAAAGCTAACTGATAGGCCACCTATCCCACGTTCTTGAGAACTGTATAACGACCATAAAATTTGGGTGCCAATTTCTGAAAATGGTCAACCTTGAGTGAATTTTTCTTATAGGTTGCAGTCAAAAAAACATTTGGTCTCCTTCAACAAATTGACGTTCAAAGTGGCATTGATATTCTTGTTGCTTCATACGATTCTGAGCCATGACCAAATTCTCTTTGAGGGTACAAAGAATATCCTCTCGAACTATAAGAGTTTGGTCAACCGCCTGGACCTTCGAGACACTGGGCATGCATGAGAGAACTGAAGGTGGATTTTGTCCATGTAATAATTCAAAATGAGTCATGTGAGTAGTTGTATGGTAAGAAGTGTTGTACCACCATTCAACTAGTGGTAACCATTGAGCTCATTGATTTTTCCTTTTAGATGAAAAGCACCTCAAATATGTTCCCAAACACTTGTTGACAAATTCAGTTTGGCCATTAGTCTCGGGATGATAGGCGGTGCTGATATGCAATTGGGTGCCCTATATCCTGACCAGTTCTTGCCAAAAATTGATGGTGAAAGTGGGATCTTGATGAGAAACAATAGAATAAGGCATGCCATGAAGCTTGTAGACATGATCCATGAAAATTTGATCCATAGTGGAGGCGATAAATGGGTCTTGAAGTGCACAGAAATGAGGATACTTGGAAAGATGATCAAATACCACCATGATGACTGACTTATTTCCCGATTCAGGTAAGCCAACAATCAAATCCATAGAGATATCCCTCCAAATAGCAAATGGAATCGGAATCAATTGTACTATGCCAAGGTATTTGAATGTTTCTCCCTTATTGCACTGATAAACATCACATTCTGCCACAAAAGCAATAATGGCTTGTTTCATAACATCCCAAAAAAGAGAACGTCTGACCAGGTCATAGGTTTTGGTAAATCCTGAGTGCCCAGTTGTGGGTATAGCATGAAGCTCAAAAATCACCGTGGATTTAAATTGTGACTATTTACTTAAATACATATGACCTTTGCGGTGAATCTCATCATTGTGCCAAGAGTACCCTAGGAAACTAAAGAATTGGCTTGCAATTGTTGGATCATATGAGAAATTTTGGGATCTTATAGCCACTCCTAGAGAACAACTTGGATCCAATATGGTACAATAAAGGAGATGGACTAAAAGGAACCCTTCATCTTCATATTTTCTTGAAAGCGCGTCAACAACCACATTGTCTTTTCCTTTCTTGTAAATGATCTCATAATTATATCCAAATAGCTTAGTCACCCATTTTTGTTTCTCCTAGGATGAAGCACGTTGCTCCAGAAAATACTTGAGGCTCTGATGATATTTCTTAATTTGGAAGCATTTCCCCAATAGACAAGGGCATCAGAGATCCACTACTTGAAAAATATCCAACATTTCCTTTTCATAGATTTATTGGCCAAAATGTCGCTCTGAAAGTTGTTTTCTCATAAAGGCCAAAGGTCAGCCATCTTGCATAAGGACTGCTCCAATTCCTCTCCTAGAAGTATCACATTCCAGGATAAAGGTCTTTGTGAAGTCAAGAAGGCCCAGGAAAAGAGTGGTGCACATAGACGCCTTCAAGGCTTGAAAGGCCTGATTAGCTGTTAGAGTCCAAGTGAAAGAATTATTCTTCAGGAGAGTTGTGAGAGGCACCGCAATATTTCCATAATTATTAACAAACTTGCAATAATAGCTTCTTAAAACTATAAAACCACACAATATTTGAAAGTCTTGGGGTGAGTCCAATTCTGCATAGATTCAATCTTCTCAGGATCCACCCTGACACCTTCATTGCCAACAATATGATCCAAGTACTCGACTTTTGAGTCTCCAAAAGCACATTTAGATTTTTTGAGAAAATGTTTGTGTTGAGAGAGTAGATGAAGAATTCGATCCACATGAGCAAGATCGGTTGTCCACGTTTTACTATAGATGAGAATATCATCAAATAAAGCTAAGACAAAATGATAGAGAAAAGGACGGAAGACATGATTCATGAGGATTTGGAAAGTGGAGGGAGAATTACACAAGCAAAAGGCTGTGACCAATAACTAATAGTGGCCTTCATGGGTTCAAAATGCAGTCTTAGGAATGTCTTCCTCTTTCTTATGTATATGAGGGTAGCCAGAATGAAGATCAAGTTTAGTACAGAACTGGGCACCAGTTAATTCATCCAAGAGCTCATCAATGACAAGAATGGGAAATTTGTCTTTGATGGTGAGTTTTTTTAGGGCATGAAAGTCAGGACACATGCACCAAGAGACTTCTTTCTTAAGTACCATGACCACAGGAGAAGAATATGGGATAGTACTAGGACGGATAATGTCTGTGGAAAGAAATTCTTGAACAATTTTCTCAATTTCATTTTTCTAGGCAAAGGGATGACAATAGGGATGAACATTGGGAGGAAGGATTCTGGGGACAAGGGGAATGGAATGATCATGAACACCATGGGAAGGAGGAAATACCTAGGGAGTGAAAAAATAGTTTGATGTTTGGAGATGATGGATTGGAGGTTAAGAGGCATAGAGGGTGTCTCAATGACTTGAATGGAATGGAGTTGTGAAATAATGTTGGAATGACCTTTTTTAGGAGATTTTCCATGTGATGAGAACTCATGATCTCAAGGGAACCTATTGTGATGCCTTGGAACTTATATTGTCCCCCCCCCCTAGTTGAATTGCATGGTTAATTCCTTAAAATACATGAGAATGAGGCCTAGAGTCCTTATCCATTCGATATCCAACACAATGGCACAGCCACACATGTCGATAGAAAACATATAAGATTTCATGTGGTACTAACTAATTTGGAAACATTCATTTTCATAATGACCCAAACATTTCATGGACCCACAATTGGAAATCATGATTTGAAAGTTGTTGACTACTGGAATATAGCAATTAGTTTCTTGGGAAATGTGGGTATGAATAAAATTATGCGTGCTTCCACTATCAACGAGGACAATGACCTTCTGATGCTTAATGTAACCAATTATCTTGGTGGCTTGGGGAGCAGAGAAGCAAGTGAAAACATTCAGGGAAATGACTAGTTCAACTTCTGGAGGGTCAAAAGGTGGAGTCATGCCAGTGGGTTCAGGTGACTCAGCCACAGGCAGAGCCTCGACATTTTCTTCAGAAACATCCTTACAGATGGCCATAAAAAGATTTTTTTCCTTACAATTGTGCCCATGAAAATATTTTCCATCGCAATTATAACAAATTCCCTTGAGTAGGTGTTCATTCATTTCTTCCCAGGTCAATTTTTGGATCTTTAGTGGAGTGGAAGGAGGAGGGGGAGTGACTGGTTTAGGGCGAGGAATAAAGGAGGGTTTTCTAGTTTGAGAAGAGACAACTTGTTTTGATTCCTTATCTCTTTTAGTAGCTTCCACCCAACTCTGAGGGAGATCCATGAGGACAAGGGAGCGTATCTCACCCTTGAGGCCAATGATAATAAATCCTCAGAAAAAAGCATCAGACATGCCTTCTGCGTGGAAATCTAATCGCTCAAAAGCCACTATAAAGTCTTCCACTATGCTTGATTGTTTCAACTTTGTCAAACAACCTAAAGGGTGGGTGTTATTGTCAAAGTGTTCATAAATTTCTGCAAAAACTTGTGTCTAAGCCACATACCCTTGGAAATTATTTTTTCTCCATTGCCACCAGTGCCAACGTTCTGGATCTAAATGGAGAACATCATACCTGAGTTTGTCCAACTCATCAGTAATATCATACAAAGAGAAATAGTGTTCCATTTGAGTTACCAATCCTATGGGATCTGAGCCATCAAATGTTTTCACCTCCATGCGAGGGGGATGTAATCCCCACTGAAAGTGGTGGGGAGGAAAAGAGGTGGACTAGGAGGATTCATGACCTTCGGGTTTATAAGGTGTGGAATAAGAGAAAGGATATGGGGTGGGATTAAACAAGGTGGTCAAATTGTTCACTACGTCCTAGCATTGTTGACACATGGTGGTTAATTGAGTGGTTGATGTGGGAGGTGATTCAAGTGGAGAATGATGGGAGTTGAGGTTACCAATACTGGAAGTAATGGAAGAAATGTCAATCCGGGTTTGGTCATGAGCTTTGTCCAAGGCGGGGAGAGGTTGTTCCCAATATTGGTTACGAGTGTGGTCCATGGGGATGGTACAGGCGGGGAAATGGGACTACACAGAAAGGGGTTACTGTTGAATGGTACCACTACGATCAGTGAAAATAGATGAAATCAATGGGATATATGCCAAATATGGGTGTCGGGAAGGGGTAGATTCAACGAAAAAAAATTTGATGAAAATGATAGGTACGATTGTGATCAGGGAGAATAGAGGAATCCAATGGGATAGGTCTCAAATAATGGTGTCGGCGGGATCCAATTTTTTTTTTGTTTTAATATTGTTGATTTATACTTGGATCTGAATAATACTTTAGTGACGAAATGGCCAAATGCTTAACAAGAAGAAATGTGTAGGAATTTCGCAACCAAAATGTAGGAAGCACAGTTGCATGAAAATACATATTGTCTATTTTTTTATTTTTTTCTGTCCTAAGGGTTATGGCTTTCAAGGTTTCTACAGATGAGTGTTTTCCCTATGCTATAGCTCTCTGACATATGTGCGGGGTCCAACAATAGTACTCAATCCAATATCTAATGGAACCAACTAAGGATGCTAGACTGTGCCCTTAGTCGTACTACCCGACTACCCAGGTACTAGGGTGTATCTTCCCAAGTGCTCTTCTCGGTGGCACTATAGCAATCAGGCGGTCGACTAGTTTATCTACAGAGGATTTTAGGATATCTAGGTCGATCCGTATAAGAAACTTAGGCTTTAGCTTAGAGTCAAGATGTCTCAAATGGTAGCGTTCAAATGGGAGTGTTTATCCTTTCAGCCAAGACACAATGGCCCAATGTTTCATTAGACATTTGAATCTGGGTGGGGAGAGTTTGAAACTTACCTCCTAAACAATTTTAAGTTATTTCTCCTCAATTAAGACTTAAGTCAATATTATACACTAACATTTCCACTAACATGTAGATTAACTTAGGGATACGAGATATTATGATAATTCATCATGTTAAAATGTGTTTTAATGTTGTTCAATGACTTGATGCAATTTTGTATTTAGTATATTAATGATTATCGTTATAACATCATTTATGAGGCACTTATACATTTAACATGGGCTCACTAGAATTTTCTAATATTGCAGATTTGCACATAGACATAGTTTTGGGAGTTATTTGGTGGTGACTTGTCTATCATGTAATGATGACCTACACTCATAGTTCATTCTTATTCACTATTTCTCCCTATCTTTTGATGAGCTTATCATCAACCTTTATGGAT
>SNQJ01S0048774.1:0-62364 GCA_010110895.2 Picea sitchensis
TCAGATTTATTGGTACAGGTTTACAGTGGTATATCTCACAGTGATAGTGTGGCAGTGGTTCCATCATTCTACTTCTACTTCAGGGTGGCAGGACGGGGCAAGGACAGGTGGTTGTAGGTGGAGAACACTGGGGGTTGTATCCTCCTTCTGGTTGTAGCTAGAGAATTGGGGAGTTGGAGCTTCCCTCGGGTTGTAGCCTGAGAAACTAAGGGGTTGGAGCCTCCTTCTAGTTGCAGCTAGAAAACAAAGGAAGTTGGTGCTTCCAATGAATGTAATTCTTCAATACATATAAGAAAAAACATTCAGTGGTTTTCTCCTGATTTGGGTTCCCACGTAAAACACTAGTGTATTGTGTATGTGTGTGATTGTTTATTTCTTACTGCTCATTATTGGATATTAATTCTACATTGATANCCCCTCAAATCACACATCGGGTGGAAAAGAAATTTCATAGTTATGGATCCAGGAACTTTCAGCTGCCAAAATGGAGTCTTCATTCACTTATGTACAAATGTACATTTAATTTTCTTCAAATTTTTCAAAAATTTGTTGGTATGCTTCCTGCATGCCTTCCTCGTTCTCCCATGTAATGTATTCAGAACCATAACAGGTCCATTGAACCTTTATCAAGCCAATGGATTTGTTCCTAATCACTTTGAATTTCCAGTCCAGGATGTGCACTAGTTCCACCCGGAAATCCCCTTCGTGCCCCACCCAGATCACATTTAGATCAATCACATGATTAGGATCAGGTACATAATTTTTCAATAAAGACACATGGAACATGTTATGAATTATCATGGATGTAGGTAATGCTATCTTGTATGCAACCGGTCCTATCTTTTCTAAGACCTCAAAAGTCCCACAATATCTCGCTACTAACTTTGGGAAACTTCCCAATTTCAATGAGCTTCTCTTGGATTTAACTTTTTTAAAACACATGCTCTCTCGCTTTGAGTTCTCTATATGTTATATTTTTATCAGCATAGCTCTTTTTTCGATCTTGTGCAACCTTTAAATTATGCCTTTTTTTTACCATTTGTTCTTCCATTTCCTTTAACAACTCTAGACCAATCATAACTTTTTCTATTGGGTTATCCCAACTTATTGGTGTATTGCATTTCATGGCATACAATACTTCAAATGGGTTCATATTCAATGATTCTTGATACCCATTGTTGTAGACAAACTCAACTAAATGGATATAGTTCTCCCACCTAGAAGGCTTTTCCATTACATACATTCTCAACGTATCCTCAATTCTCTGGTTAATTATGTCGGTCTTCCCATCTGACTCTGGGTGATATGTTGTGCTAAAATTAAAATTTGTCTCAAATATCTTAAACAATCCCTTCCCAAAATTGGAAGTGAACTTGGGATCTCAATCTGACACTATTGCCTTAGGAACACCATGTGACCTAGAAATTTCTCTCATGTAAATTTCTGCAATATTGGTTGCCTTATGAGTTACTTTTATTGGAATGATATGTGCAGCCTTTGTAAGTTTGTCTACCACTACCATTATGGAATCATGTTGCCTCATTGTCCTAGGAAATTTGGTAATGAAATAGATAGTAACAACTTCTCATTTCCATTTAGGAATGGGCAATGGTTGCATCAACCCCACTGGGTCTCTATGCTCATCCTTTACCTTCTGATACTCTTTGCATCTATCCAAATAATCAGTGACATCTTTCTTTATACAAAGCCAAAAATATTGTCCCCTTACAACTGTAATAGTTTTCTGATATCTTGGATGTCCATCGTATGGCATATTATGTGTTATCACTGGAAAATTTCTCACAAGCAATACAAACAATGGCCGAAGAAAATATCAGCAGAAACATAGTGTACTTCCAGCATTTACAGAACCTATTTCAACAAGATGTCAAAACTATATAAAAAGACACATGAATTTCAATGCACTTTCACCAAATTTTGTGTGTGCACATCCACGGGGGTAAACAAAGCACTAAATGTGCACTTTGCACATTCCGCGCAACCATCTCTAAAGAAACTCGTGCTAATGTGGAAGTGACACATTTATGAAATTGGTTGGGCCTCAACCACTTCCAAGCTGAAGTAAACCAAGAAAAGACTCCAAGATCTACTCAAAATCTCGTCTTGGGATGACTAAAAGGATGGGATGTACCTCCAAAGGTATCCCATTCACACTTGTAACATGTTATGTAATATCTTGCTATGGTCCTATAAATACATGGCCATTATATGCTAAAAAAGAAGCAATTCATTGTATTGTTATACTTCTCATTTGCTTTTAGAGAATCCATCTATTCTCTTGAGAGTTAATTGAGCAATCATAACATTTGGTAAGCTTCTCACCTCTTGAGAAACTTAACAAATAATGTTTTAACCATTGTTAATCTTAGATAGGAGAGTAAAACTCTATTTTTCGGGGACTCAAGAACCCTCCCAAGGAGGAATAGGGGATCCATAGTTCCACTTTTCTCCTTTGGTGTTCTCAATTCAAAGATCACTTGTCATTTGGATAGTTATCTCTTGTGTCAATTTCATGCCTCTTTTAGAATTTACATGTGCTTAGTTTTCTTTCAGTTCTTCGTTATTTGTTTTGTTATTTACCATCTTGTGGATTCACTAATATAATAATCATTTATGTGTTGTCTTGTTGGTCCAACAAGGTAGCTAAATGACTTATTTTTGCTCACCCAAGTGACCAAAAGAGCCCAATATATTAGCGACCATTCTAGGGATTGGGATCAACTTCCTTCCCTATTAGGCCTTTAGAGCTCTTATTCTCACCCTCTTTTGTTTGCAGAGATAAAAAAAATGTCCTAGCCCATCCTTCAGACACTACAATTCAACCTCTGGTTGAGAGAACACATTTCAAATTTCTAGCCCACCATTTCTTTATGTGCACAGGTACGGGATAAACAGTCATGTGGTTCGTGTGGGTCTATGCACTTACCAGTCTCTCTAGTTGCACAGACTGCACTACTGTTTGTAGTAAAATCCACGCAAAAGATCTTTTTCATTTTATTGTAAGGGCTTTTGAAGCTAGTTTCACCAAGTAGTTGTAGGTTTATTTTATGCACTTTGTAAAAACCACATAAAGTAGGTTTTGAGTTATTTCTTGCATAGGTACTTAGCCACACATAGACATATAAGGGGGTAAATGGAACCATATCATCTTTCCCTTTATTTGTTGCCACTTGGATGGCTTAGTATAGCATTTGAATTTCAAAACTAAAGCTTTAATTTTACAATCACCACATTAAATCGGGACTAGGAGACTCTTTTGATGATCTTGGAATATAATTTTTCCTCACACCTTTGAGTGATCTTGTGCTATGACCCAAGGGGGGCATATATATGGCTAAATGTATATGATATGACCCCAACGGGGGGGAATATATGGGCCTAAATATACATATAATGTGTAAATACATATGAAATAGGTATGTCTTGGTGATAAAGGGGCCTCATGTGAAAGTGTGAATAGTTATATATAAGAGATCATGTATTTATTATTGATGTGTGAATTGGGAAGTATGAATGATATTTGGTTATTTAGAGGGGGTTCCCCTATTATTTGAGAAGTTATTGTGTAACTTATCTATATTGGAGTTGTTCTCCACGTTCACATTCTATACATGGTGTGTATTTTTGTTATTTTATGATATTTTGAGTATTTGGATCATAACATTTGGTATCAAAGCTCAAGGTCTTGGGATTCGCTGCTACATCTGAAACACCTTGGATTTTTTGCTATACATTTTCTTATACAACGTTTTAGAAGAAACCCCTTGGAGGATATTTATTAAACAGATCAAGGTACGTGGGGTTAAAATTTTAGCTCTTGAGGCCTTATATTTTCGGATATATATCCTATGTAAGATAGGGTTCTAGGATCATCTTGAATTTAGACATCAAGGAATATTCACTATAAATAATTTCCTGTAATGTTTTAGACCCTGAAATCCGGAGTATATTCATAGAAATTATCCAGGTATCTATGATAAAACTTTCAACTTCTGGTTCATCTTAAATTTGTAGATACACCCTGTGGAAGATAGGGTATCTGACTAGTCCTATTGACTAGTCTCAAGAAGGTGTTCCAGGTAAAACAATCATAAATTGAGTGAGACTAGTTTCATTGGATAGTGGACAGTATTTAGTATTTCTGGTACAATTTTCAAAATTTAATATCAATTATTTTGTTCGAGGCACTCTATACAATTTAGATCTCCTGGAAAGACCAAAAATCAGCAAGGTGTGGGGAAGTTACCATAACTTCAACTTGGAACATCCAATTTTGGTCAGCCCTGTGGCATTGCAAAGAAAAAATTTCAGAGTACTACAAGTCGTAATTTCAAACTAAGAAGGGATGAAATTGAGGAGATACATTAGAAGTAAGGTTAGTCAGGAGGACGGGCTCCAAATTAGGGTTTCAAAGGTATGTTCACTTAAAATTATCATAACTTTTGATTGGAATGTCCAATTTCACTGATTCAAAATCCATTGGAAATATAAAACATAGAAGAGAATAGTGGAACAAGGATTATAACTATTTTAGACATTTATTCTTAATATACAGAGGTTGGAATTCAAGGATTGGGGTTAGACCTCAATTAAGAATCAATGAAAATACCTAACTTTAGTGGAGATGAAGATAAAGATGAAATCAGTCCCATGGAATGGTTGAGGATGGTAAAGGAATATTTTCTGAGGATTGTTATAGGTCATTGTGAGTTATGTTTTTATTTTTCAGGTGGAGCTCATAAGTGGTGGAGAAGACTTGATGAAGATACTAGACTCCACTCCACATGGTAAGAATTTGAAAAAATATTCTCAGTGTCTAGGACACCCTATATGATGTGTACATACGTCCCAGTGTGTCTCCATGGGGAGAACCAGTCCTATTTTTGAAGAATAAAGATGGCACACTCCGATTGTGCATAGATTATAGACAACTCGATAAGACAACCATAAATAACAAGTACCCCTTACCAAGAATCGATGACTTGTTCAACCAATTAGGGGGTGATTCCATTTTCTCAAAGATTGACTCAAGATTTGGATACCATCAATTTCATATCAAGGACGAAGACATCCACAAAACATCCTTCAGGACAAGGTATGGTCACTATGAATTTGTGGTGGTGACATTTGGATTAACCAATTCCCCCGCCACTTTTATGTGCTTGATGAATAATGTACTCAGCAAATTCCTAGACAGATTTGTATTGGTTTTCATTGATGATATCCTAATCTACTCCAAGAACAGAGAGGAGCATGAAGAACATATTAGACTTGTACTTCAAGTACTAAGAGAGCATCAGCTCTACGCTAATTTTAGTAAGTGTGACATTTTTCAGAAGCAAGTACATTACTTAGGCCATGTCATTTCTAAAGAAGGAGTGGCAGTAGACCCTAACAAGATCAGATCTATTATGGAATGGCCTACCCCAAAGGATGTTTCTGATATCATATCCTTTATGGGCTTAGCAAGATACTACAGAAGGTTCATAAAAGGATTTTCCAAGATTGGTTTTCCAATCACTACCCTTCAAAAAAAAGGGGTTAAATTCACTTGGACATCGGAATGTGAAGAAAGATTCCAGGCACTAAAATACCTTCTTAACCACGCACTCGTGATGAAGATTTCATACCCTGATAATGACTTCCTCGTGTTCAAAAATCCCTACGAGGAAGGACTCGGAGGATTCCCTATGTAAGAAGGATGTGTATACTGCTACGAATCCAGAAAATTGAATGAGCATGAAATCAATTATATGACCCATGATCTAGAGTTGGCTGCCATAGTGCATGCTTTAAAAATGTGGAGGCATTATTGTTGAGGAAAAGATATGAGATGATCTTACTCAAACATTTTCAGATCATGCTTGGATAAAGAAATATAGACGGGAATATCACCCTATGTTTATAGCCATCAAAATTGATATCCTAATTCGCAAGTATTGTTTACAAGTGCTTAGGTTGTTTTTTTATAATTAAAAGCTTGCTGAAAAAATCAATTTTTATGCAGTTTTCTTAACATATCAGATGTTGAAACAAATATAGAGATAGAATTAAAGACACCAAGTCAATAATCAAGACATATGAGACATAAAGTAATCATTTATTTCATTCTAATTCATCAAAGAATCGTTCTCTTTACAAAATTTCCTAAGGAAGTTTTGGACCAAAGTAAAACTTAGATGTCCCCGATGAAACATACAAAAAGAGTTCTGACAGAAAATATAAAAACTGAACTTGAAAAGTTGGACCAGCTTGCCAAAGATTGTTTCCCACTAGACTCTGCACAATAGACTTTGTCAGTCATGAAAACTAATTCACAAACAGACAAGTCTACACAGACTATCAAAGATAGATCAGCACCTCTGAAAAACAAGTGTTTGAATGATGTAATTCATCCCTGAATCTTGTTGTCTACAATAGGACCCTGCTATCATAAAAAATAATTAGGCTTCTAATGAATTAAGGAATGAATGAAAACTAAATTATCTCAACAAACACTCAAAGAGAAAACCTTAGTATGCTTCTCCTTATATTCTCCCTTATTCCTCCATTTCCTTTTGCCTTTAAGCAAACTAGAATTGGTTCAAATAGTTGAACTACTTCATTAGTTAAGTTAACTAAAACTCAACCAACTTTTTAGTTAGGGGGAAAAGTAATAAATCATAATAAGGTTTTTTAAATAAATAATAACTAGTAGGTGGGACCCCTTGTGACTCCCTTTAGATTTTAACAATCATAACACAACTAGTTAATTAAAAAAAACATCCCTCCTTGTGACTCCCATCATCACATTCATATTTGACAATTCATCTCAATGATATTTGAAATTATTTCCAAAATATATTTCTCATATATCCAAAAATAGTATGATGTCCAAAATTTATGAAGTCAATTGTTCTCAACAAATAATAAATAAATAAAAACTTAAAATCCATATTTCCCACTCTGAGATGCAATCCTTCCCTTGTTGTTGTTGTCACCTTTTGATCTCTCTAGATTTTTCTTTGGTTGTGTTGATCCTTTAGGCCTAATCTCACTGATTAGATGAGAGCAATCATCCCTCAAATGCATGCGGGAAGACACGGATTTATCAAAGCCATTGGAGGGTGAGGAAGGGGCAGCAGTGGATTTTTCTTTGTCAGGGGTATGGTGGGCATGGTGGGCCTCGGTTTTCAACATTTTTCTATCATGGGAAGACTGAATTGGTGAGTGGATAGGGGTAGCTTGAAAAAATTGATTAATAGGTGGGGGAGCAGGTAAAGACAAATTGGGCCAGCCACAATGTTGAGAGACTGACGGGTGGACAATCTCTTGCCATACGTTGTTCTCAGGAAATTCAAGTTGTAGTGAGACATGAGGATGCACGAGGACACTAGGGACTTGTGGGGCTTGGAAGGGAGGCCTTTCGGGTCTAGGTTGGACCACTCCTTGCCCATATTGAAATACTTCGATTAACTCTTGCGAGTCAGCATCAAAGTGTATGGAGAATATTGGCCTTCTAGGGCCCATGTTCCAATTACCTCTTCCTCGGTTACCTCTTCCATGGCTACCTCGGCTGAAAAAAATCATTCCTGTATGCATAATTGATTAGCAAATAGTTTATTTAACAACCATACATGACAACTCCTTTTAAAATATGAAAGAAATTTTGTCTCAGCAACATATCAGACTCATGCAATCCAATCCATACAAATTGTTTAAAAGTTGTCAATCAGTAGGGGGTGAACGAAGGTTCTGGGATATGCAAGGGGTTGTATTGAGCGAAAAATGTTAAAATGAGGGGGGAAATATCATGGTTATTTCTCACAGACAACAACAATCAACTGCAATGTAAACCGAAGAATAGATCATTGTAATCCATCCCTATGATCGTAAATTGTCAAAATACAGAGTTTATTTTAACTTTAATTAAATTTTAGGAATAGGGAGTGGATAATGAATATGGGAAGGCGGGGGGATTGTAATTAGCGAAAAGTGAAATAATGATAGGGAAAGAGAGAGGATATTGTTCATAAAATCAATTAAGTAATCCATAAAACAATTTTGTATTTAATGCAAATGATCCAACACTAACCAAATAATTATTGTGTATAATTTAACCATTTCTATGTGTTAAACTTGCTCATTGTTCACATTTAAATCTTTAACACTTTTAATTAAAACAATGCCATCATATTCAAAATCAACATAACCTTCAAACATCCTGTGTAAGAACTTTGTTTCCTCTTACTTGTCCCATTTAATATTTAAACAAATTCCAAATGAACACACAGTCACTTGTTTTCACTTTGTTCCGCATCAAAACATCAACCATTGTCCATGAAATGCTTCCTCAAATCAAACACAGACACAAGTTCATTTAAAATTGTGCCTGATTCCATTCCTCTAATCAATTTAACAATTAAATTGCAATGAAACCATATTGTTATAAAACGCGTACCCATCTGTGATGGTGAAGTCAAACGATACGGTGCACGATATCCATAAAACATACACAGTGGACAGCCAAGCCACAACTACAATACTTTAAATTGCAACAATCCCAATTGGGCAATTTAAACACGCAGTAACAACAACCATCATTCAACTTATACCATGTTTTAGAAAACACACAACCCAACGCATAACGCAAATAGGCATACTCCCAATCAAATCATAAAACCATAATGAGTTATCAATCCAACACAAGGAGGCGGTGACTGTATACCCAATTCCATTTCTCAAATCAATCAATTAAACCATGTCGAGATAATAATGCAGTGACCATATACCAATAATAAAAACCATTGTCAATGTTATTAATAGAAATGAGCCAATGAACAACCATTGTCAACACTACTCTATCAACTCATAACAGTCAACAATATACCCGACAGGATATAACTGGCTCAAATATAAAAATCGGGCTTTGAATAATCAAATGTGGGCTTTGAATAATCAAGGGTTCGTTTGGTGGAACCAACACAGAGAGACTGGAGTTGACCACACCAACAACAGGTGAGAACCCTTCAAGACAACATGGTGGACGCACAGGCCACATAACCATTAGCGTGCAAGTCAGGGTGACAGTTCACACCAAGTAAGAGAGACTATGAACAGAGGAGTAGAGGCTTCTTACTGGCATGTAATAACACCAAGAACATGCAGGGCATAACCCTCATGGTTTTCCCCGTCAACTGAATAATGTTGATATAAAAACAGAGCCATGAAATAGCAACCAACCCTAAAGAAATCCCCTTGGCATAATAGCCATCATAACCAACTGCGTAAACACCAATAACATAAATGATCCCACAACCAGGTGGAAACGATATGCAGTGACCCAAGGTGGTTCAAAATCAAAACACAGCAACCCCACAACACCAAATACGACTGGGTATGTTATCAAGAACTGTGTGGAGACGGCCAGCAAGTCTGGACCAAATGAAACCCTTCAACCAAAACCCATAAGACAACAGAGAGCCTTCATGGCTTCCACCACATAGAATCATAAATGAAGTCGTGACTTCAACTATCCAATTTTTTCATTTACAATGAATATACACAACCAACCATTCCAAAGAAATATCACAATTTTACATAGTTTCCAGTCTCAAGAAAATCAAAAACCAATACATCACCGAGCCAATATATATTTCATAACCAGAGCGAGTTCATGGATGGTGGAAAAGACATACATGTAACCAAAAAGCCTTAAAAACGTGAGCTTGGTCGAGAAGCTCTTTCCTCTCCTGAAAATCGTAGCTTAACCACGACGAACAACAATTGAACTATAGTCAAGCTAGGGTGATGGTCAGACGTCACATCTCTTCCCAGAGATAAGTTTCCACCATTCCAGCAAGCTTGTTTTTCGTTTCATTTTACAGTTTCAACTTATTTCCTTATTGAATAGAAAACCAGTTTTATTGTATCTCTGTTATTTTGTGTTAAGCACATGTTAATAATTTGTAGTCATTTCATTCTGCTCATAAAATCAGGATCAGTGGTATCAGAGCAGTCTTCTCCTTGTCGTCTTAATGCATGTCCCCAACAAGGTCGGAGTACAAAGGATTGAGTCTCGAGCTTGTTTCTCTTGAGAAAAAAATCTCTCTTACACCCAGGTGACCTCTCATGGCAGGAGAAAAGAAAGATGGCAGGACAGGAGATCCTTTCAAAATGTTGCTTGAGAAATCCCTCACACAACAAAGGAACGAGATTATGGATAGTTTCGCGCAAATCCTTCGGCGACTACCAACAGATGATGCATCTTCTTTGAGCGGAGGCACTGCCCCCTTCAAGGTACAAATAAACTTCAATATTCCTATATTTGAAGGTCAGATAGACGTAGATGTTTTAGACAAGTGGTTGAATCTACTATAAGGGTATTTTTTTGTCCATAACTTTTTGAATAGAGAAAAGATTACTTTTGCGCTCCTCAAATTTCTTCCCCATGTCAAAGATTGGTGGGAAACTTTTTCTGAGCAAAAGGAAACAGAGGAACCCTCATTATTTACAGTCATGGCCACCTGGGAATCCTTCAGGGATGCTATTAAGGAACAATACTACCCTGTCGGAAGTTATGACAACTTGTATACCAAATGGACCACATTGCGGAAAGAAAGAGACCAAGCAGTGCTAGATTTCACAAATATCTTCCATACCTTGCGCAGCAAGATGGGTATCAAAGATTCAGAGCGACATCTGGTGCTCAAGTATCGCGGTGCTCTTCATATATACATCCAGACTGAAATGGAATTTCTGGACCTCTCATCCTTGGGCGTGGCCTACCGATATGTCTTCAAAATCAAGCAGAAGCTCAAACAAAAGATGCGGCAATTTGGGCCTGGGAACCCCTCACAACAAAAGCCAAGAAAAGGCGGCCCCAACCCACAGAAAAAAGGACAGAGAAAAGATGGATAGTATCAGGACAACCAGTCCAAGATGCAAGAAAAGAAGGACATCGAAAAGACAAAGAAAGATACCGGGAAGTGGTGCGACTTCCATAAGAGCCCTTGGAATAACACTGTTGACTGCCGCTCAAAGCAGTCGTTGGTGGCCGAAGTGAAAACCTTTGAATCAGATGTGAGTTCTGACTCTGAGTCAGAACCAAAAAGGGGAAGATGGATCATTAATGTGGAACCCAATGCCACCGTTGCTACCACTAAGCTCTAGCATGGTGAACCAAACGAGCCAAAAGAAGGAGAGCACCTCTTCCATTCACAAATGTGGGTAAAAAGCACCCTGTTACAATTCATCGTTTATAGCGGTATCTAGAAGAGCCTCATCTCAGTAGAGGTCATCAAGTGGTTGGCCCTATCGACAACTTCGCACCCACAACCCTACACCATTGGATGGCTCTGCCAAGGAAGTGATCTCCACGTCGGCCAATAGTGTTGACTTTCGTACGGCATCAAGCCCTTCAAAGATGAGGTATTGTGTGATGTTGCTCCTCTCGAAGTTCATGATGTTATTTTGGGCCAACCTTATTTATGAAAATTCCATGTTGTATATGATTCTAGGCCTCGTAGTGTTATTATTACTTTGAACAGGAAATTGTACAGGATACCCGAGGCAGTCCCACCTAGTGTTATTTCCTTGATCTTTGCTTAGCAATGCAGGAAGGTCATCTCTCAGATGGGGAAGTTTGTCTTCTTCTTTATTTGTTCTCAGAATGAGCAAAAGATCACAGCCACATCCAGGGTCTCTGTGGTCGACCTCTCCACACAGCAGAAGCAAGTAGATAAGGTCATGGAAGAATACTCGGACATCTTCTCCTCACCTACCGGGGTACCTCTGCACTTCCAGGTCAAGCACCCCATCGATCTGACCCACGGCGCACCGCTTCCTTATGGGCCAGTCTATCGCTGCTCTTTGTTAGAGAATGAGGAGATCAAGCGACAGATACAATAACTTCTACACAAGGATCACATCCGTCCCATCTCATCACCTTGCGGGAGCCCAATCATGTTGGTACAGAAGAAAGATGGAACCTGGTGAATCTACATTGATTACCAGGCTCTGAATAAAATCACAGTCAAAAACTGGTACTCGATTCCTCGAATCGACGACCTCCTTGATCAACTCATGGGGGCCAAATACTTCAGTAAGATTGATATGAAGTTTGGATACTACCAGGTCTCGATAGAACAGACAGATGTATGGAAGACCACCTTCAAGTGAAAGGAAGACATTTTTGAATGGTTGGTCATGCCCTTTGGTTTGAAAAATGATCCAGCCACTTTCATGAGGATGATGGATGATATCCTGCGACCATTCACCAATACTTTTGTAGTGGTGTATCTGGATGAAATTCTCATTTACAGCAAGACTTGGGTCGAACACTTGCAGCATATTCAACAAGTTCTGCACACCCTGCGGAAGCACAAGATATACGCCAACTTAGAAAAATGCTCCTTCGGCATGGACATGGTCCATTACTTAGGCTACATCGGTGATCAGCATGGTGTACATGTGGATCCAGCCAAGATCCAAGTCATCCATGATTGGCGAGCCCCAACCACACTCACTGAGCTTTGGAGCTTCTTGGGCCTTGCCAATTTCTACCACAGGTTCGTGTTGGGATTCTCCCATATTGCATGGACCCTCAGCAAAATAACCAGAGGTGGTGATAAGGAAAAATTTGCATGGGGTCAGTCACAACAACAATCATTCGATGATTTGAAGCAGCGCATGTGATCATCCCCAGTACTTTCACTACCATACCTTTGGAAACCTTTTGAGATCGAGACAGATGCTTCAGAATATGTTGTGGACGTCATTCTCACTCAACACGACCACCCCGTGGCCTATCATAGTGAGACACTATTATATGTTGTTCGTAAGTACCCTACTTACAACAAAGAAATATACTCCATTGTGCAAGCCTGACTCCAGTGGAGACATTACATTCTTGGGAAGGAGACAGTCATCCACACTGATCATAAGCCACTACAGTTCTTGCAGACACAAGGAAAATTGTAGAATGATTTCCATCAAAAGTGGTCCACACACTTGCAGCAATTCCACCTCAACATCAAGTATAAAACAATAAGCACCAACCGCGTCGTTGATTGCCTCAGCAGACCACTAGTCACGGCACTCACCACAGTGCTAGACTCTTGCGGCCATGCGACCTATGGATGGCCCCAACTCTATGAGACAGACCCAGACTTCGCCACCACCTACCAAATGTTGGGTGCAAACGTAGTTGTTGATAATTTCCATCTTCAGGATGGGTTGTTGTGTCGTCTGGGCCATATATGTGTTCCATCAAGCGAGTGAGCGAAGCTGATCTGGGAATCTCACTATATTTGGGTGGAAGGACACTTCGGCATCAAAAATATAGTGGTGATGCTATAGAAACATTTCTACTGGTCGAAACTTCGACAGGAGGTCAGCAAGTATATCAGGTCCTGCACTGCCTGTGTTATTTCCAAACCGACCACTAAGAAATAGGGCATGTACACCCCTCTTCCTACTCCTGACAGGCCATGGGAATCCATCTCAATGGACTACATGTCGGGCCTCCCATCCACCAAGTGAGGAAATGACTATGTCTTTGTGGTTGTTGATCGCTTTTCTAAGATGGTGATTTTGGTTGCCTGCAAGAAGAGCATCACAGCAGAGGCCACTGCCAAGCTTTTCTTTGAATGAATCTGGGTACATTTTGGAATCCCATAAACCATTGTCTCATATCGGGACAGTCGATTTCTCAACACATTTTAGTCGAGCCTCTGGTCACTATTGGACATCAAGCTCACCAAATCCACGGCCTTCCACCCCCAGACAGATGTCCAAACCGAGGTCGTAAATCGAATGATTTTGCATATCCTTCGCATGTATAATTTCAAGTACCCTCACACATGGGATGAGATCCTTCAACTACAATCAAGCCCTGCATAGCTCAACCGGCCACATCCCCTTTTAGGTGGGGTTGGGATTCCAACCATTGGGTTCCACAGATGTTGCACTTCCCCTTGCGATCACCTCAAGCGACTCATCTCCTGCTCCAAATGAAGCTGACAAAGCCACTTGGTTCATTGAGAGGATCCATCACATCCTCCAACAGGTTCAGGATATCCTACAAAAGTCCAATGACAAGTACAAGCAACGCCATGATCAACATTGGGTTCCACATAAGTTTCAGGTGGATTGTTATCACTGAAATTTCGTCCGCAAATAGTTACAAGAATTTAGCATCGCCAAACAGTTATGAGGTCACCCATGGACCAAAATTATAACAAAAGCATTTCCAAAGGGTCAAAAACTATACAACCAGTGACAAAATTAAAGTGCGCTATGACTACACAGGGCTCACACGCACATGCGCAAAACATAAACGTGGGAAATGTGCACATGTGCCCGATGCACGACTGTTGTCGCAAAAATCCACACCTGAGAAACGGTGCATTTATGAGAGTGGTTGACCTCCCACCCACTTCTGGTTCAGCTTCCAAGTTGATTTGACACTCAAATCTGGACTGGATTCGACTGGGTGGCTGGTCAAAGACCTAAAAATGCCCTAATTAGTCTCTTTACACACTACAAGCTGGTTGCACAATACCTCAAAGAGGTGCTATAAAAAGGCCATGGGTGCTCTTCATTTTTCAAGGAATTCAATAGCAAAGTTATGCTGCCACTATTCTCTTGAGGAATCCTCTATTCTCATCAAGAGTATACTAGCATCATTGCATTGGGCAATCCATCTCACCCCTTGAGTGGATTAGCAAAGAATTATTTCACCATTTTCATTTTCAAAGTTGTAAGAAGAGCTTATTTGTGGGGGTCCAAGAGCCCTCCCTTGGAGGAAGAAGGGACTCATAGTCCTCTTTCTTCTTGGTGTTTTCTTTCACTAATATCAACCTTACCATTGGTGACATGGGTCTTATTATTTCTTTTGTCCTTATGTCCCGATGTTCATTAGTTTAGTTGTTGTTTTATTTCTTAGTTGTTCTTTTATATTTCTTTCTCTAACCCTTTTCCTTACAGTTGTCCTCCTTAGCAAACCCAACTAAGATTTCAAGCACCTCTATTTTACTCACTAAGGTGACGAAAGAGGCGCAACATGGATGACAAAGTTTGGTTGCACTTACAGAAAGAACGTCTTACAGGACCCCATCGGAAGCTTTTCCCACTCCGTTATGGGTCATACACCATCACCAAGGCCATGGGGGATAATGTTTTTGAGCTCAACATTCCTCCTTTCCTTGGCCTGCACCTAGTGTTCAACATGGATCTCCTTCGCCCTTATTTCCCACCATTATTGGACACCTCAGAAGTAGCAGAACAGCTGACACCAATAGAGCTCAACCCCGACTACATACAATAGGCATCCAGTGATCAGATTGTGGACACATAGATCAAGGGAACTTAACAGCAAAGGATCCAGCTTTATCGAGTCGTCAAAGTAGGGTAGCTCCTGCACCAAGATAAGTGGCTCACTCGGGGCCAAATTCAAAAGAAATTTCTTCATCTGATGGGGGAAATCAACACAATGGAGACCATTTCTTCCTAAGGAGGGAGGATTGATCATTTCTTCCTAAGGAGATAGGATTGATCCAGGTGGATATCGGTGGCCACCCACCTTTTCCAACTGGCTAAAAAAAAAATTATGGCGATTTTGCTAATTTACTATTTTTAGCAGTTTTTTGGGTCCTGAAACTTCCAGAGTCGTTTTGAGGCCCTAAACGATGTTTTTTGACATGAAAGTTCCTTCAGTTTCTCAAACAAAAGTTGTATTACTCAGATAGATCCTTCTAACAAGGTATTGAGCGCATCAAACGGAGATTGTATGCAAAATTTACGACCCCGAGAAGTTGATGTACTGACTTAACCAAACGGGGCCCACACGACTTTTGATGCTTCATCTCCTAGGGTTAGGTTTTTGGATGTCTAGGGTTTTTGAAATTCTCCTTTATTGTAAAAAAAGGTCGTCAGAGCCTCATTGTAACCATCTTCTTTTGAATGAGCGCAGTCGCCACCATTCCAGCAAGCTTATTTTCCGCTACATTTTACAGTTTCAGTTTATTTCCTTATTGAATAGAAAACCAATTTTACTTTATCTTTGTTATTTTGTGTTAGGCACATGTTAATAATCTGTAGTCATTTCTTTCTTCTCATAAAATCCAGATCATGCAAAGTGTGTAAAGACGAGAGGCTAAGCTCTCGGGTTCAAGGAATAACTAAGGGACGAGAGTGTTCTAGTTGCATGGAAACGGCTAGCAGGTTTACGATACAAGCTAATAAACGAGGTTGGTCCTCCTTGCTTGGTATTGTGTAAACTGTTGCCAAGATCCTGCGGGAGCAGGAGAATAACCTCCATCCCTACTTTCATTGAGCCAGAATAAAGGATTTTATCGTAGAGCATCATGGTCTAGATCGGGGGTGGCTAGTGGTAAATCCATTAAGATTGACTGCACCTATGGTTGGGTGGAAACGGCCACCCCTTTCTACAGTCGTTGCACGTTATCTGGTTCTGATAAGTATTTTCCTATTTATGTATTGAACTAAAATAATGGAGGAATGCATGAGTTTATTTATATATGTGTATTTATAAATGGTTTCTGTGTGGAATGGTCATGATATGTGTTTGCATTCATTTGCTCGTAAACTTATGCTTTTGAATGATATTTTGTATGCCCAAAGCTTACCTCTTGAAGCTTCTTGGGACATAAGTCTGTAACACGGTCGAGTTAGAGATATCGTTTCGATTTGAAGAGGATACCTCTTCAGCCTCCTTTTTGTGCGATCGGGATTCCAGACCCAAGTCCTTAACCATTTCATGATATAGCTCGGGAAGGATAGAGAAGCTTGAGACTTGAAAAGAGGAGGTCTCTTAATTTGGGAGACAGGCGGATGAGATCCGTTCGAGAGGACCCATATGACCAATACCCAAGAACCTTAGGCTAAGCCTAAGTAAGCTAGGTCCTCTTGGCTTTGAAGCTTCGGAAGTCCAAGACTTCGGAGTATGACCAACCTTACCAGCCTTATACTGGTCGAAGGTAACCGAGAGACACAGTTTCCCGTAAGGTTGACCGACGTTAGGTTGCTCCCCGGGTGGTTAGGAGAACCTATATTACCAACTCAAGTGGGATCCAAAACCCCGAAGGTTGGAGCCGTGAAGAACCCAGAACCATTGATCGATGGATCCTTCAGGTTCTTTCCCAACCATCGATATACCAAGGATGCATGGCGCTAGCCCCTTTAGTTTGGATATTGGGCACTTCGGGAGATGAGAGGAGTTTTCATCACAACACTCCCGAACTTCGAATCCTTGGGATAACAAGAGTCATAGATATCTAAACCTATGTGGATGGATCCCAACCGTGAGATCTGAGAAATGTTTGAAGTATGTCAATCCAGGGTGACTTGGTGCAATTACGTCACCCAAGGTGATGTGGGCCCCAATGTTGTGTATGTTTCATCACTTGGGTGAGCAAAACAAGGGCATTCCCATGCCTAGTTGCGCCTGCTAGACAAGATGATGAGTTAGTGCATGGGTTAAAAAAACCAAACAGATGAAATAAACAACAACCAAACAAACTAAACCAACTAAGGAAATAAAACTAGAATGCATAAGAAACTTTTAGAACCATAAACAATCAACCAATGACCAAGATTATGCCACCAATGGATAACTATATTAGTTGGAAAAAAACCATAGAGAAAAAGGAGGACTTATGAGTCCCCTCTTCCTCCTTGGGAGGGCTCTTGAGTTCCCCAATGGAGATCTCATCTTACAATGGAAGAAAAATGGAAAATGGTGAAGAAAATCAATACTTATTCCCTCAAGAGGTGAGTAGAATGGCTTATTGAAATGATGTTAGAATTCTCCTAGGAGAAAAGAGGATTCTCGAGGGAGAATTGAGGCAGCATAACAATACTATGAAGATCTTGGTTTCTTAGTGCACGCATAGCCTCCATTTATAGCATTTCTTCAAGGCAATATTCAATTGGTTCTTAGTGTGAACAGGGGGCCCTTTAGGGTACCCTTTGGTCCTTAACCAGCACCCCATTTGGATTTTTCTCAGATCTGAAGGTCAAATAAAGTTGGGATTTGGTCCATAAGTGGTTGGGGGGGCGACAAGAACCATAAATGTGTCATTCACAGGAGTGTGCAGCTTTTCTCGTACACAGTCGCGCATATGGCGTATTGTGCGCTCTACGGGCTTCTTTGGCCCGTGCACTGTGCGCGCACTTCCTTTAGTGAGTTTGTGCATGTCAATTTTTTCCCAGTTTGTATAGTTTCTGCCTTTTGAAAATGAATTTTGGTGTTGCAAGTGAACTAATAGTTGTTGGCATTGTTGTATTTCTATAACCATTTGTGTGCAATGTTGCTGACAAAATTTCAGTGATAACAGATGCCCCCTGAAGTGTGAGGTTAGGAGCATACGTATAGATAAATTACATCAATGTTTCTTCTACTGAGAGTGCCATTGTAATGAAAAGTGATGAGAGGAACTGCAAGAGAGATCCGTCAGAGGGAGAGGGGAAACTGTGGGACCCAAATCTTTCTTGAGGGAGAAAAAATAAAATCTGTATACAGATGAGGCGAGCATGCCCCATGCTTGTGTCATGTAACTCAAAATGTGAGACAGTAATTGAAGTTGTATGTTGATGTAGATAAATGCAGTTCCCTCCGAGGCAGTTTGATAATGGCAGATGACAATTATGAATGGTGAACATACTCTGAAAAGAGGCAAGGACGCCTGTAAGAAGTGTCGATGACTCTTAGGCATTGATGGCTAAACAAATTCAGAGGTCTTTGGCTGGTATAAAACAATTGCAATAGTGGCATAGTAAGACCCATCATAACAGATTTTGTTGAAGTTGAATGTTATGGGGGTCAATGGAATTAGAGAGCAATAATGGTTCTCTTTGTGTCATCCGAGACTCCTCATTGTAAAGGTAATGAGAGTCAAGATATTTTCACCCTTCTGGAAACTGTGTTTATGTCAACAGAAAGGGAGACACAACACCAAGAAGAAAAGGTATTCATGAAATCCACGGAAATAAGATCAGGAACTGATAGGGAATGTTGAAACTGATCTTAAAATCTTTAATCCTTAAGGTCTAGATTTTTTATTTTTTGTGTTTTTCGGGTTTCGGATTTCTTAAAATAAAAATTTCGTCATGTCTAAATTCGCGACGCCTTTTTATCATTTATTTTTTGAATAAATACGGGAAAAAGTTTACAAAAATATAAGTTTTTCCAACGCTCTTTGAAATTATTTAAAAAGGAGTATAATTTTAAATTCGCGAGTTTTTCATTTAAACGTTAAAAAAATCGGGATTCGGGGTTTTCTGTAAGCAAATGATTGATGCAAATTGAATCACGAAACCCCGATCTCCGATTTCCCGATGCATTTAAATATTAAGTAAAAGCACGAATTAATCTAATCTCTTCTAAGAAAGATTAAGAGTTAAATAATTTATGTCGTGATTTCGGAATTCGCAGTTCTATGAGAGCGCGTCTCTTGTCATCGTATATCCCGAAATCCCGATTTCCAAAATCCCCATTCATAATTCACGATAAAACTAAACTAATTTTGTTTTGGCCTTAATCTTGATTATTTAGTTAATTAAGATAAGTTAAATCATGATTAAAAGAAACGCGCCATCGCGATTTTGGGATTCACGATTTCGTGAGAGCACGTCTCATGTCATCAGGTTTCCCGAAATCTCGATTTCCGGAATCCCAATTAACGAAATCCCGAGAGGGTCTAATCTCGATTAATTAACATACTAAAAAATGTTTAATTCTTAAATAAAACATCGCGATTTCGCGATTTCGACGATCGGGTTTCTTCGATGACATACCTTTCGACATCACGACTTCTGAAACCCGAAAAAGAGATTTTTTCAGATTTAATTCATACTTAATACTAATAAATCCTCTTTCCAAAACAGGATTAAAGTTAATCTTTCTTTGAGTGTTCATCCATGTGTCATTGTCCGATTAAGTAAGTTTCTATTTTATTTGAAAATGCCGAAAATGCCTAAGTACGGACATTAAATGCATATCTCCGAAAATATTTTTTGCATTAAGAGATTTAAATTCATGTCAGATGTACAAATCTCATTATTTTTATGATATATTCGAAGTACACGTTCGAAACGTCTGTATTTTCATTTTAAAGTTGATCTTATTCATCCACTTTCTGTGACAGGTTCTCAAGTCAAACGCAGAGCTATGGCACCTAAAAAAGCACCGAAGAAAAATGAAGAACCGCAAGAAGGTGATATTATCTCGGATACTACTCCACATGCCATACACTCCATCAAAGCATGGACTCAAATCTCTGAATTGCTAGAGTATGAGTTAAAATATGCAGACCTTGATTCTGAAAATCATCTATGGGACGTTGTTGAGTCTGAACTTCATAAGGTTGTTGCGCGTCCGAGGTTGGTGGCTTATACTGAGATGGTCGGTTGGGCTCTGGATAAGGTAGATATCCCAAAAAGGAGTATTCAAAACGAGCAAGGAGCTATCGCCACCTCATTTCGTCCTGAGCACATTCAAGTAATGTATAAACTATCGCCGAATTATAAACACGCCTTTAATGCTGAATTTTTAGCTGAATTTCATAGAAAAGAATGTATTGAGGCAGACCAGACATACCCCGACATGATTAAAGGATGGGCGAGGTTTGAAGCAAATTTTAGGGCTGATAATCATGGGATTTATGCTACAGCTTCCTTAAATGAATATATGGTTTATGTAGCCATGATGTTATGCAGACTTTTCGGGAGAAAGGATCCCTGTCACTTTCATGCAGACTAGGTACCCTTCTTAGAAGAAGTTTCAAATGGAAATGGTTTTAACTGGTATAAAATTTTATCGGATAACCTGACGCAAGAAATTGTGAATTATAAAGTAGCCAAGTCAAAGGGACAACCAGTGTCTTTTTATATGTCTGCATATGTTATGGATGCCATCTGTTTTATGACCCTGTTTCCATTAATGAATTGGAGTTGGAGTGTTTCCTGCCCAGAGCCTGTTCATAAATACCACTCAACCCTCTGGGAAGAAAATGCTAAAGAAGCATTTTACGAAGTTTGTCATTTTGTCATTATTCCTATGCACAAATTATTTTTTGGATGCGAACCCCCTCGCATTTCTAATGCATTCATAGAAAGTCTTAAATCTGTTGTCGATTTGTTTATTGAGGAAACTTTTTCCTATGTTAGGGTCTATGGTTGTTCCATTCCTCCTCACGCACTCCCGAAATTCTTACCAGACAGATTGATATGCAGAGAAGTAGCTCATCAGTTAGCCAAGGGTGGTATTGGGTTGGAATTAAAAACACTTCAGAAAAAAGCATGGTCGTCTTTCCCTGTTCATGTCGGAAAATTTACTTTATCAAATTTAGTCCATACTAAGGTAGAGGCCGAGTCATTGGAAGAAGTGAAGTTAGTAAACATTGAGCACAGAAAACATGACCCTTACCAAATAATAAGTAGGCATTACATACATTGTAATTTAAAGGCATATGAACATGAAGTCTCTGTTTATGATGATATTTTTAAAGATGTTAAGTCTTATGAGGAAGTGTTGAGCAGAGTCCAGGCCTTGCCACCTGACTCACAGGATGGGTTTACATCTTTTCAAAGCCATAGGCGAAGCTGCCTGCCTAAGATTTTACAGGGTGAAATTTCGACCCCATCGCCAGAACAGGAAGAAACCCCTCCAGGGTTTGAAACTAATACTCAGGGTAAAGCAAGTGACAAATATAAGTTGAAGGATTCTGAAATACCTCCTCAAAACACAAAGGGTTCTCAGATAAAAGAACTGGGGACAGAGAAGGGAAAAGGACTGGAAACAAATCCAATAATTCTTGACGATGTTCCAAAAAAGATAGGAGGATCAGCTTCAACTGAACTTGGTAGTCCTATCACCTCTTTAACTCCATTACAATCGACTTTTGGAACCCCTCATGAAGGAGTTTTATATGTCAGTGACCTAGATCCGATTTCAATAGATTAAATCCCCCCATCGGATTACTTTTTTAGTAAAAAGCGAAGAGCAGTCTTGAAACAAGAAATTCATCCAAGCGGAGAAGGAACGATTAAAAGGCATAGAGTTATCATAGATGGAAAGAAACTCAAGGAAAGAGAGTTCGCTACATAATGAGCAGGAACAATGGGTGTTGTAGGATCAGCTAACATGTATTATGTAGGTAATTTAACAACTATGCTTGAACAAAAGGATCAAACAATAATCCAGTTGCAAGACAAGCTAAAATAAAATGAAAGAAATCTTGGTTGGGGAATACAGAAAGGTCTAGAACAAGCTAGACTCAAAGATATGCAAGAAATCCAAAAATTAAATAAAGATTTGGATGAGGCAAAACACTTAATACAGGTCACACAGGAATAGGTTCAAAAGCTGGGAGAAGAAAACAAACAGTTGCAAGATAAGATTATTTCTATTACTAACCAGGTAGTTGAACTTGAACATTTCAGGACACAGGCATCGGAGATATATGCAAGAATAGAGGAGGAACAACAGAAAGTATTCTCGAATCTGGAAGTAATCTAGAATTATTTTCAGGAATCAAATAAATCTTTAGAGAATGTGTTCCAGAAAGAAAGGGAGGCGAAAGCAGCTAGGACAACCTTTCAGAAAGCAGTGGCTTCCTCATCAAAGCAAGAAATTGGAAAGACTTGGAAATTATCTATTTCTGAACAGGTTAAACAGGATATAATGATTAAAGTATGGGAAACAAAGCTGGATGAATATAAACGAATCACAAGAGAAGTTAATAAAGATTGCCAAGGAATCTTCGATCTCTTTGAAAAAGATTCATTAAATATCGGAACAGATGGTTGTTCTGGATTGTTAGACAAAGTCAATATTGTCAAGCACCAGCTGAAGTTTAGAGAAGAGTTAGAAGAAAATAAAGCAGAGATTTCTAACATCAAATCGATCAACATCACAGAGATCAATAAGTGGATGGTGACTTCAAGTTTAAAGTTAAAAACTGTTAAATTCACAGAAAGAATGATAAAAAGTCGGTTGCCCGAATTACAGAGGAGATTTTTCTCATTTGAAGCAAATGAGATACCCGAAGCTCCCAGGATCTTAGTAAATTTCTTGGGAAAATGTGTTCAGTGTGTTGATGCAGAAAAAGAAAGTTCATCAACGCAAGCTTGAAACCTTTTTTTTAAATGTTTTTATTATTAGAAATTAAAAAGAAATTGTAAACGGTTGACATTATTTCTATGTAACCGTAATATTAGGAAGTTGGTTAATGACCAATGAGAAAATTTGATGAAAAGGTATAAATATAGTTTCTAGAGGCTGAGAAAAGGCTTCAGAAATTTTGGAGAGAGCCATTTTTGTAATATCAGTTTTGAAATACATCGGAATATAAATCGCAAACAAGATTCTGGATCCTGCAACTTTGTAACTATGTGTCTTCCCCTATTTATTATACTCTGTTGAATTCTTCCTTTAATGTTTTCTCTAACAAGTAAATCAATTTGAAGTTATATACATCATTGATTTATATTTTCAGGTTGGTTTGGATGTTAAATGGTTTACAGTCTTTCGTCTGAAATTGCTTTAGCAATTTTAAGACCTATAAAGCTTTTGTTCCTTAATTCTTAACTCTTGTTAGAAATTCCCTTTTTCTTTCATCGTTGTCTATTGAAATATAAGATTCTTTCTTGATTAAAGCCTTATATTTCTTTGTATTGTTCATTTGTTGTTTACAATTTCTCGAAATTGTTACAAAGCCAGGAAACGGCCTTGAATGTGTTTACATTACTGTTTTAGGTTTTAAAATTGTTCTCCTTGATCCTCATCTCTGGAAATATGAAGTAACAAACCGATCAAAACCCTTTTATAAATAAATAAAGATTTATCCTCCATGACTGTTCCAAGTGTTAGACAACCCAACATTAAACCCGGACTCCAAGATCAAACTAGCATCGCCTTAAATTTATTTAATACTATTTTACAGATAGCAACAAACCGGGTTGAGCTTGAATGTTCATGGGCTGCTATTGAGAGAGACATTAGCATCCAAGAACAACAGGAAGCAAGACAGAGGCAGTTGATAAACTGAATCTGCTTTGATCTTTCTTTGATTCCTTATTTCCAAAATCATTTCTTTAAATCATTTACGGATGCCTTGACGGTATGTTTTATAGCCTTAAAACATAAACTCAGGAACAACAGAGAACATGAACGAAGTCGAGATGTGGTGATATTCAAGACTACCCGTGGTTGGGGTTATGTGGGAAGGATGAGTGGCAGCAACTGAAAACTGTATCTAGTGTCAGGGGGACGACTAGTTATGGGGTTAAATTGTGTCAGAGGCTTGACAAAGTGGACAAACTTAGAGATCAGGGGTACATGGACTTTGGGATACTCGTCGTTTATGGACGAGGTCAAAATGAGAAAAGGAGAGTGGATTCCCCAACCAAGGGTGACATGGGTTGCGTGACCAAGAAAATAAGGTCGTCAAGGTTGACGACAAAAAGCTAAGTAAATGCGGGAAAGAAAGGATTTTTACAATTACCAAATAAATAAAGAATAATTTGGGATGAGTGTACAGATTCAGAAATGGGTGCCCCAATGCAATATTGCTTGGTTGGTGAGGGAACAAGTTGCGAAGATAACTGGTGGAGGGTGGGGGCCCCATGGGTAGGTTTCTGTATGAGGTAAATGAATGGAAGGTAATCTGCAGATGGTAAAACTGATGGTGTATGAGATGGAGGGTTAATGATACTACGGAGGTGGAGTTAAATAGAACAAAGATGAGATAACATGGGATTCCATTGGGAATGCTAGCAATTTGATGAGAAGAAGTATGTGGCTTATTCTCATAAGTGAATAAGACTATCGGGACTCCCATCCCTAGTGGGTGAAAGAAGCATGAGTGTCAAAGTACCGAGGGGGACTATGAATGGGACAACTCATGTGGGGAAGAGTGCTACCGAGTGACAGTACCAAAATGTAACAAAGGTAATGGTACTGCAGAGCCAGATGTAGGGACCCTAAAGGTAAAAGTTAGAGGGTGTGACTGTGAGATGCAATTGATATTCAGAGGGAATGATTACATGTCAATGTCGAATATATACCTAAAGGGGCTACGCTGTTTTGTGAGGACCAAGTACCTGCACACATTAAAAATGAATACCTGACGTGAACAATATCTGATGATAAAGAACATAAAACAGTTATTTTCTAATTTTGAACATGAGCATGTGTACCTGGATGTGATGTGATAAAAATACTCCCCCAGGGCCGAGTGCAGATGGTGACCTGGGGAATGTTATTGTGTAGATTGTGGGATCTTGATCCCATGGTTGAAGATGGATCGGGAAACAGAGGCTATGGGCTCATGTAACGAAGTGTCGAAGTTTGGAAAAATGGACTATATATGGTTGGTGAGCCCACAATGCCACCTCATTTGTACCCGTTGCTATAGTAAATTGACTAGAATATTTGGAGGAGTTTCGGAGATTACGGGAGCTCGAGTCGACCAATCTGGGAGGTGCGAGAGTCAAGTTAGTGGTCCAATATGATGCAAGAGCATCGCTCCACCTTAGCATGCGCCAGTTGATTATCACAATTGGTGCGCATTCAAGGAAGGGAGAGGCATCACCCTCTCATTTTGCCTTTGAAATCTAAATCATGATTAAGGAAATAAATGCTAACAGGTTGGTAGAGCCAATTTGTGCCTTCACACAAGTTGTAGAGGAGGTCGCCATTAAGTGGTTGATGGTAGGAGGGATATGCATCCTATTCGAATCATATTTCCATCATTGTAATATGCCTCATTAGTCAGGTGTTTTAAATGTTGATTAGACACCACTAGCTTAGCTTGGATGGAAGCTCATCGATCCCCTCTTGTATAAACTCTTGTATTGTTTCCATTAGAGAGAGAGAGAGAAAGAGGAGAGATATAGGAGATAGCAGAGTTGAGAGTTGAGACTCAATCGTAGTCCAGACTCACATATTGTAATGAGCATTCCACCATTAATAGAAAATGAACAGATTTTCATGTTTGTCAATTTCTGTGTAATGGATGTTTAGTTGTGAATTTCATTTGTATGCGTTTATACTATAGATGAATGTTATAAATCATATGCAAGGATAGAATTAGAATCTTCTATCTGTGAGTGTGTTGGATTAATTCTGGTTCTCTAGGCTAAGTGCAAGGAGTGTGCGACAGAGAGTTGAAACTATGTAATCCAATGCAAGGAGTGTGTGTCTGAACTCATTCAAGTTAAAAGAGAAGATTCCAGGAGGGAACGCCAGGATAATCCACAGACTCGGAAGTAAATTTTAAGGTTGTTGAATACCTTGGAAGGAAATTTTGTGTCAGAGGAAGCACAACGCAGAGTTACTGAACACTTTGTAAGACTCTGCAAGGAGGGCATTAAGCTAGTGCGAGCGTGCATAAGAATAACACATTTTGGAGTGTTGGAAGTGTTGAAGAGAACCCCAGGGTTGTTGAATTCTCTGAGGAAGGAAGGCTTTACAAGAGTGCATCAACCAAGGAAAGGAGATACCTTAATTCTTCTGGAAGGGCTCAGGGAGAATTTGTTAGAAGTCTGAAGTAAGCGCAAGAAGTGCACCAAGGATACAGTAAGTTCATCTTACAATCTCAGGAGGAAGGGTGGTAAACTGTCAGGAGGGCACTAGAAGGTTTGCAGAAGGATGCAGGAGAAATGAGAACCTCGAAGGTTTCAAGCCAAGAAAATTTGCATAAGAGTTAGTGCAGAACTCTGCAAGGAGTGTAGAAGAAGGGTCGAGAACATTGTAAGTCTCGAGAAAAAATTGTGTTAAGTTTGCAAGAGGGTTGAGGACTTTTCGAAGTCTCGAAGATCGCGAAATCATCCATCGTCGGGAGGAGATAGGTGGAAAAATATCAGGAGATCCAGGATTTGGAGCTCTAGGAGTTTTTCCAAGAGAAAACATGAATCTTCATGGATTCGCAAAGAGCAGTTTGAATCCATACCATTGGATCAGGAAGGAGCGCATGGAAGGGATTTTCACATTTCGGAGGGGTAGTACTCCAGAAGTTTACCAACAAAGGGAGAAGCAAGATCATCGAAGCTTCGAAGAGCAGAGTAGACCTTGGCCTTTGATCGCCAAGAGGCACATGGTGTTAGATCTCAGAGTTCGGAAGGAAGTACTCCGAGAGATATCGGAGGAGGAAAAGAGAGAGACTTTTGAAGGTCAAAGTACGAATAGATCGCAGTCGTCGATCGAAAGGAGGGGCGAAGGACCGTTGATCCTTGCATCATTTGAGTTCACCGATTCAAAGTTCAGGAACGTAAGATTTGGCTATCGTGGAAAGAGTCGAAGCCCGAAGCACTGTTGTTGTTTCGCCCCAGGACATATTCAAGGTCACATGATAGAGAGGGTCTAGCATAGAGAACGAGAGTCACCACCAACTTTATTTGAAGGGCCAAGAAGAGAGCTGTGAGGTTAAAAGGACCTGAACTTTAGATAAAGAGGGACCTATGATAAATTCATCAGGTTCTAGCAGGGATTCAAAGATTAAATTTGACTCAGGTGTTCAAATGATCCTAGACCGGGAGGTCGAGCAGCCCCATAGGAGAGAAGCAGGGGAGAAGGGGGTCTGCGCCAAAGTGGTATCAGAGCCTTGATTTTGTTTGCAGAGCATAGAAAAAAGAGATATGGTGAAGGAGATACTCTGATACCAATAGAGTGGTATCAGAGCCTTGATTTTGTCTGCAGAGCGTAGACAAAAGAGAGACGGTGAAGGAGATAATTTAATACCAACAGAGTGGTATCAGAGCACAGAATTAATTTTTGTAGGCAAGGGAGAAAGAGTGAGATGCTCTGCAGAAACTGTTGCAAGGTATGCAATAGATGGTAGACAACTAGGTAGACTGCAAGAGAAGAAGGATGGTCACTGGAGGTCACAGGCATAGTCAAAAAGAAGACTGCACGTAGAGAAGCAAAGCGGATATGGACAAGGAGCTTAGTGAAATCCGAGCAGAGATGGAGAGGCTAGAATTTAAGATGCAACAGGAAGCAAAGGTACCCTGGAGGTACGAGTGGCCTTTAAAGAGAACAGCTAAGTGGCCTTTGAAGAGAACAGCTAAGTGGCCTATTTGGAAGTTGTTGACCAGGAGGCAACTACAGGTGTTAAAAAGGTGGTGAGATATGTCGAAAACCTCAATGGCGAGGGAAAGAGATCTGGCAGAGGTTTCATAGGTTTATGAGTGGGAAATGAGAAGGGGTCAGTTGATCTCACAAACTGCCAGGAGGACAGAGGATACATCCTAATTTTCCAAGTGGGAAAGGGAGAAGATATGAGCTCAGTTGAGAGTTCATGTCAGTAAGGGGTGTTCACAGATAGAGAGAAAGTGGAAGAAAGGCCTCATCCATATGAAGATTCATGCGACACTGCGAGCCGCGTGAATGAAGATGATGACAAGTTGGAAACTTCTGTCACAGAGGAGAGGGATCAGAGAAGTGTTCTGGTCATTGGGGGAATCTAGATATTCCTGCCAAGCAGTCGAGGAAAGACTAGCACAGCTGTTGCAGATAAAACAGAAGGACGAAAAGATGAGAATGTCATGGAGGTGAAGGAGCAGGTATTGAAGTTTTCCCCAACAAAAGAGGAGCACCCAGTTGAGTTACTCACTCAGTGGGAGATGGAGTTAAAGGAACTCGAGGATTGGTTGGATAGTATGGAACCAGGAGGTGGCTACCACGAGATAGCCATGCCAAAGGATACATACCAGCATGAGTTGCAGCTAAAGGAAGTTGGAATGGGACCACTCGAAGAACTGACAGGTGTTAGTCTGTCGGAGGAGGTAGATGAACAGCAGTTTGGTAAGGAGACCACGGAATTGGTGTCTACAGTAGAGTGGCTAGTCAGCGTCACAAGGGATGAAAGAAGCATGGGAGATCAGGATGCTACACCCATGGAGCAGCATGAGGATTTGTATTCGAGCAGACTGCACAAGGAAAACCATTCGATGAAGCAGTTGGAAGAAGTAATACAGGATATAAGGGAGTTGATGTTGAGTTCAGTGAAAGAAGTTTTCAGCAAGGAGAAAATGGACAGAGGAGCACCTGCATGAGCAGCAGGGAAGATGAAGATGTAGTAGCAACAGAAAAGCAAAGGAGCAGGAGGATGGCTCCAAGAGAAAGTTTTGGATCCATGAGGATTTCAATAGAGTTGGGAAGCTCATGAGCAGGATCTCATGAATTTTCGTAGCCGTGGAGTATGATGCATGAGCATTTCTCCACCTCAGCACGCGCCAGCTAATTAGCATGATTGGTGCACATTCAAGGAAGGGAGAGGCATTGCCCTCTCATTTTTCCTTTGAAATATAAATCATTATTAAGGCAATAAATGATGATAGGTTGGTAGAGCCAAGTTGTGCCTTCACACAAGCTATAGAGGAGGTCACCATTAAGTGGTTGACAGTAGGAGGGATATGCATTCCATTCGGATCATATTTCCATCATTGTAATCTGTCTCATTAGTCGGGCATTTTGAATGGTGATTAGACACCACTAGATTAGCTTGGAGGGAAGCTCATCAAGCCCCTCTTGTATAAACTCTTGTATTGTTGCCAGTAGAGAGAGGAGAGATATAGGAGATAGCTGAGTTGAGAAGAGACTCAGTCATAGTATGGACTCACATATTGTAATGACCATTCCACCATTAATAGAAAATGAACATATTTTCTTGTTTGTCAATTTCTGTGTAATGGATGTTTAGTTGTGAATGTCATTTGTATGTGTTTATATTGTAGATGCATGTTATAAATCATCTGTAGGGATAGAATTAGAATCTTCTATCTGTGAGTGTGTTGGATTAATTCTAGTTCTCTAGGCTAAGTGCAAGGGGTGTGCGACAAAGAGTTGAAACTATGTAAGCCAACGCAAGGAGTGCGTGTCTGAACTCATTCGAGTCAGAATAGAAGCTGTCAAGAGGGCACGCCAGTATAATTCAAAGACTCGGAGGGAAATTTCAAGGTTTTTGAATACCTTGGAAGGAAAGGCTGTGTGGGAGGAAGCACAGCGCAGAGTCACTGAATACTTTGTAAAACTCTGCCAGGAGGGCGTTGAGCTAGTGAAAGCATGCACAGTAACAACACATTATGGAGTGTTGGAAGTGTTGAAGAGAACCCCAGGGTTTTTGAATACTCTGAGGAAGGAAGGCTTTGCAAGAGTGCATCAACCAAGGAAAGGAGATGCCTTAATACTTCTAAAAGGGCTCATGGAGAATCCGTTAGAAGGATGAAGCAAGTGCAAGGAGTGTGCCAAGGATACAGTAAGTTCATATTACAAGCTCAGGAGGAAGGGTGGTAAACTGCCAAGAGGGCACTAGAAGGTCTACAGAAGGATCCAGGAGAACTGAGAACCTCAAAGATTTCAAGCCAAGCAAAGTTGCAGAAGAGTTAGCACAGAACTCTGCAAGGAGTGCAGAAGAAGGGTCGAGAATAGTCTAAGTCTCGAAAAAAAATTGTGCTAAGTGTGCATGAGGGTCGAGGACTTGTCAAAGTACCGAAGACCATGAAATCATCCATCGTCGGAAGGAGATAGGTGGAAAAATATTAGGAGATCCAGGAGTTGGAGCTCCGGGAGGTTTTCCAAAAGAAAACAGGAATCTTCGCGGAGTCGTGAAGTGCGGTTTGAATCCAGACCGTTGGATCGGGAAGGAGCGCGTGGAAGGGATCCACACATTTCGGAGGGATAGTACTCCGAAAGTTTACCAACAAAGGGAGAAGCAATATCGTCAAAGAGTGGAGTATATCTTGGTCATCGATTGCCAGAAGGCACATGGTGTTAGATCGCGAAGTTAGAAAGGAAGTACTCTGGGAGATATCGGAGGAGGACAAGCAAGAGACTCTTGAAGGCCGAACTCTGAATAGATCGTAGTCGTCGATTGGAAGGAGGGACGAGGACTGTTGATCCTCGTGTCATTTGAGTTCGTCAATTCAGAGTTCGGGAACATAAGAGTTAGCTATCATGGAAAGAGTCGAAGCCTGAAGCCAGAAGTAATGTTGTGCTTTAGCCCTGGGACACAGCCTGAGGTCACATGATAGAGAGGGCCTCGCATAGAGAACAAGCTTCGCCACCAACTTTCTTCGAAGGGACAAGAAGAGAGTTGTGGGGTTAAGAGGACCCGCACTTTGGAGAAAGAGGGACCTATGATAAAGTCATTAGGTTCCAGCAGGGAGCCAAAGAGTCAATTCGACTCAGGTGTTCAAATGATCCTAGACAGTGAGGTCGAGCAGCCCCACAGGTGAGAAGCAAGGGAGAAGGAAGGTTTGCACCACCATCCTCCTACATAGTATGTATTTTATAGGGTTGAGTTAGGGGCATACAGAGGGTCATACAAGGGTAGGTTTAGAAGTGGGGCCACTAATGCGTGGGAGAGGGAAGGATACTCGTGCTCAGATGCACGGGTATAATTTCCTCTCCCACACATAATGTGCAACTCTTCTTATCACAGTCGTGCATAGGGGCGTGTGGGTGGAAAAAACAGACATGCATGAGATGCATGCCTGTTAAAAATACAGTTGTGCACTATGCGCAGCTGTTTCTCATACAGCTACGCATTAGTGTGCGGTTGTTTAGAGAATAGGTGTGCATATGTCAGCTTGATAGTTGTGTATTGATGTGTAGTTGGTTCTCTGACAGATGCACATTAATGCGCAGTTGTGCAAAGAACAGGTGTGCATATGTGTGCACCTATGGGGGGGAAAGTCGTGCACTAGAGCAAAGCTAAGGGTTTTTGAAAGTGTCAATTTTTTTATGTTTTTGATGAATGATGAGGGTTGACCAAGTGTTTTTATGTGGATGCAGATGATCAATTTGGAGAGCATTATTCCAGTTTACTGGAGGGAGCAATATTGGGAGCTCCTCCGGGAGGCAGTGAGAGAGCAGTCAGGCGTTTGGAGACACTTGGCAAACCGTGGGCTAATCAAGTTCTTTGAGTGTCCTCTGATACTGTCGTAGGAGTTCCTACTACAATATCTGATAGTCATGTGGAGCACTGATCTGTAGTGCTTAATTGTGAGGGGACAGCAGTTAACACTCTCAGTTGTCGAGGATATATACTTTCTGATGAGGCTCCCCTTTCGGGGAATGGCCCTGCCTGTTGACCCCCAACTGTCGGGGGATGTGAGACTAATAGACTTGGCACGGTGCTACTGTTTGGGGCCGAACCTGATGTCAGGTTCGGTTATCTGCATCGAGGCGATGGATAAGTTGTTGCCTCAGTGTATTTCGGCCATGGTTGTGAGGATCTATGGATCCTTGGTGACTCAGCAGATCACAGGGGGTCAACTGAGGATCGTAGAGAGGGTCCTATATGGGGAATTTTTCTCCTGGTGGATGATGCTACACTCTAGGATGATGGGGAAAATTCACCGGTGTTGGACTACTGAATCCGTTGAATTTGCGTTTGGGTCCATTCGAGTGGCACGGTTTCTAGAGAGGGTGCCCCTATTGCGCTCGAGGATTTTTTTGGCACCTTTAGTCCCACAGCAAACGCGATTGATGCGGTGGGCGCAGGTGATGCGCACCATGGGGGGAGCGAGGGTGGCCACTACTTTACGGCCACGGTGGCATGTGTGCGGCACCACATGCCACAGGTGATACTTTGGTATCCATACGGTGGTATGGATTACCAACATGACCCAGATATGTTTCTTCCTCCTGGAGAGGTCTAGGACCAGAGAGGTATGTCTGTGAATTTATGTTGTGTGATTTTGATAGTGTAGCATATGATTATATGTATGGATGTTGAATCCATCTTTGGTTTTTTTGTTTGCAGATGTGGGGCCTCGAGGCCGTGAGGCGGAGATGGTTAGAGAGTTGGCTCGCCAAGGGCTAGTGTGACTGTCATGGGCAGAGTCACGGGAAGTAGAGCAGTGTCGGAGAGATGATGTTGGTGCGGGCCCAACAGATGAGCCGAGGGCAAGCCAGAGACGCAGGTTCGATGATCCATATGCGGGGCCATCGCATGCTTCGCGGGTAGAGGTCGGCTAGGGGATGGAGGATCTTCATCGTCGGTTCGAGGAGGTGCTTCAGGATGTGTCGGAGGGCATGTGGGCCCACATCTAGGATGAGAGAATCTTGGAGCAATGTGTGGGTGTTCTGGCAAAGTGGCGGACCCTGATTCGTCAGGCAGTTGCTGGGGTGCCTCCTGCTAACAGAGGACCTGGTGGGGGAGATTTGGGGGCACCATGAGTGTCGGTTTTGTTTTTCTATATTTATATAGGCTTGCGAGCCCATTTTGTATAGGGTAGTTGATACCCATTTTGTATAGGGTAGGGGGTACCCATTTTGTACCTATAGGGGTGAGGGGACTCATTGGCCTACGAGCAATGTATATTTTGTACTTTTGTAAACATTGATGATACTTCAGAGGAGATATATATATATATATATGGATTACACATCTATTGGCTCTTTGTAATGTTTACATGTATTGATGTTTTTTATGGTTGATGATGTCTAATCTATATTTTGTGACCGATGTTTGATGATTATGTATATGCAATGATGTCTTGATGTGATAAATGTCAATCTAACTATGTTAGCTATATTATCTGCTATTTGATTAAATTTTCGTGGACTATGTGTAAATCTAATTGAATCAAAGTTTCTAGATAAGAGTCTAACTTGCAGGTATTTGCGAAAGAGGCAAGGATTGTGAACACGGTATACATTGTTGAGTTGCAGGATGACAAGCTGGGAATCTAACAAAACACTAAGGTGACGAATGTGGCGGTGATTGGCCTCGAAGAGGAGACCAATGATGGTTGTGTATTCTTCTTGGTTGTTGGTGGCTGAACCCATACATATGTCATTGGAGTGGAGTAGTTCATGTGAGGGGGTATAGAGGGCCCAAGCGACCGAAGCGAGATTATGTGTCCAACGGCTAGCACCGTCAACGTAACCGATGTGGTAGGCTATTGGAGTATACATATGTCAATAACATGGATGGTAGATCAGAGATGAGGATTGGAGGTAAAAAAGAAAATTAAAAACTCTACAAATGTGTGCAAAGAAAAAGCCTGGTGTAGAATGGCTACGCTTAGGCGTAAAACTTCTTTAAGTACAACCCATTGACAGGTTCTTTGAGAGAGTATCCTTCTAGAGAGGCCAGGATGTATGCGCCTTTAGTGAGGTAGTGTTAGATGATGTAGGGTCCATGCCATAATGATTCTAATTTTCTATGACCGAGAGTATCGTGGGCGATATCATAGGCTAGGATGAGATCTCCTTCATTAAATGAACAAAGGTTGACATGGCAGTCAAAGGTGGATTTGGACCATTTTTTAGTTGCCTCGTTGTTCTGTAATGAAGACCGATGATCTTCATCCAGCGACTCTAAGGTCATCAAGTGTTGCTCCATTGGAGAAGTGTCAGGTAATAGCTCGATGGTGGTGCGTAACGTGGGAATTTAGCACTCGATGGGTAGGGTGGATTCGATCCCATGGAACAGATGAAATGGTGTAAAACCAGTGCCAGTTTTGACTATTGTTCGATAAGCCCATAATGCTGAAAATAACATATGATGCCAGTTGGTCTTATGTTTGTTGACGGTAAGTTGTAGCATGATTTTGAGAACTTTTTTAATAGCCTTGACCTGTCAGTTGCACTGAGGGTACTATGGGGAGGAAAAATCATGGGAGAAGCCTAACTTTGAGGAGAGTTCTATGAAGATCACATTCTCAAAGTGTTTACTGTGATCGGATATTAACTGTAGTGGAATTCCGAAATGGGTAATTACGTGGTTGAAGAAAAAACGTGTTGTTGTGTCAGTGGTATTGTTGAAGGTAGGCATGGCTTTGGCCCATTTGGTAAAGTAATCCACTACCACGATGATGTACTTATGTCCATTACTAGATGGAGGAATCCAAGTCATGAAGTCTATGCCCCATTTGTAGAAGGGGTCGACGGTGATGACTGGATGTAGAAGAGTAGGTGGTGCTCGTTCTTTTTTTGCATAGAGTTGGCAATTCTCGCATCACTTGATAGCATGGATGCAGTCATGAAATAGTGTGGGACAGAAGTATCATGCTCAAATGATTTTTTGGGCAGTGGACACACCTGAGAGGTAGCCAACGCAAGCGTCACTATGGAAATCGTTCAAGACTCTGTCTGCTTCATCGATGGTCAGACATTGGCGGAGTAGGGTGTCGATCCCCTGTCGGTATAAGATGCCACCGATGAGGAGGTACTGAGGAGCCTGATGGCGACTGCGTCGATGATCATCTCGAGAGAGATGAGACCCAAACTTTTGTTACTGAAGGTAGACGAGAATGTCTCCATACCAAGGGTCATCTGAGGGGATTAAGAAGAGGTGTTCGTCAGGAAAATTTGTATTGACAGGTGAAGCTTTAGCGTCTGAGGGAAACACCGTAATGAGTTCGAAGAGAATGAGTTATTTCTTTATTTTGGGAGTTGAGAACTCTAGGTTTTATTCCTGAAGGATGATGATTCATCGGGAAAATTTACCATTAATCTGTCGTAGACTAAGAAAGTATTGCATGGGGTTAGAATCTGCTACAACTTTGGTAGTGCGAAGCAGGATATAATCACGCAGTTTCTGAACTATGAGGACAACTACGAGGGATAGTTTCTCATCATGATTGTATTTCAGGAGTGGTCCTGAAAGATTTTTATTGATGCAGTAAATAACATGCTCTTGTCCATCATCCCCTAGTTGGACGAGGACTACTGCTATTGAGACGGTTGAGGCTGATAAGTATAGTATGTAACCGCTATCATAGTCTAGAGGAGTAATCAAAGGGGTGTTGGATAGTTCCACTTTTAAATCATCAAAAGCAGTTTGGGCATGTTCATCCCATCGAAATGGGATATCATGACACAGTAAGTGAAGGAAACCATGCGCGTGAGTGGCATAATCTAGGACAAAGAGATGTAAAAAGTTGGCTTTGCCTTGTAGGCTCTCCAGTTGGCACAAATTCCTAGGTGGGGGGATTTATGTGATAGCTTGGACCTTGAGGGGGTCCACTATGATGCTTTGTTTGGAAACAATGAACCCAAGGAGGCGTCTGGCGATGATGCAACATACACACTTGAGAGGGTTCAAGCGGATATTGTACTGGCAACATCATTGAAAGACAATGCGTAAGTCGTCTAAATGTTGAGTTTGTTTCTTGGATCGAGCAGTAAGGTCATCCAAGTAAGCGAGAATGATGCGAGCAAGATCATGAAAAACATAATTCACGGCCCGTTGAAACGTATCACCTGTGTTTTTGAGTGAAAAAGGTGTGACATGATAAGCAAAAGTACCCCATGGGGTAGTAAAAGAAGTTTTATATTGATCTACTGGATGGATTTGGATTTGATTGTAGCTTGAGAACCCATCCATGAAGGACAAGGCGTTGTGGTCGGCACAGTCATCGATAATGTGGTCAATGAAAGGGGGAAGTTGTCTTTGGTACAAGCATGGTTGAGATCACGAAAGTTGGTGCAGACGCGAATAGTATTATGTTTTTTGTTAATAGGGACGGGGTTGGAAACCCATGAGGTATACACAATGGGGTAAATGAACCCATTGGTGTGTAAATTGTTGATTTTGTCTTTGATAGCCGCAGCTTTGGATGGGTGAAGTGGACGTTGCTTTTGACGAACTGGGGCAACATCTGGCCATGTGTTGATGCGATGTTCGACTATAGAAGGATCGAGGTCGGGCATCTATGTATATGACCAGGCAAAAATATCTCGGTATTCCTGAAAGATACCTTTAGAAGTTGTAAGTTCCTTAGGGGGGCATGCGGCGCCAATGGTGATTTCTTCTATGATTCCTGGGTTGATGGAAATGTCAATTTTGACAGTGGGGGAAATGTTGGTCATGCTTCCTTATTCAAAAGCATCTGGGGCATGGATAGGGTTATTGGACCAGTCTATATGCCTTGACGGAATAAAATTCTTGGTTTCGATTTCACATACGAAGGCTTGGCTAGGAGGGTGCAAGGCTCCCTATGAGAGAAAAAGTGCTCGGTGATGGAGCGCATTCCATGGGAAATCAAGGGTCGTGAGTTCTTCCAAGATGTCTCCGTCACAGTGGAAAATGCGAGAATACAGGGGATCCGCAGAGGTGACAGGGGTGACTATCCTCAAGTGGTGAATACGTAGAGGGGATGGCGCAACTATGTTTTAATGGCTTGCTTGACATAAACCAAATGTCTATATATTGTGGGTAATAGACTATGGTAGGGGGCAATATTTTCTATGGGAAATTTACCAGAGAGTTGGGAGGGTTCTGGGGAACATCCTCAGACAGTCATAAGGTGAACCAGGGAGGGGTAGGAAGTGACTCTGGTTTAGGGGAGGATCTTTGGACAATATCTGGAGAAGGGATGGGGGAGCAACTTGCATCACATGAGGTAAGGTGGTTGAATGAGTTTGAATAGGGTTTATTTAATGACGTCGGTATTTATTAATCAAAGGAAATTGGTATGTGAAATGGGCAAGTGAGTCACACAAAGAACAAGGACATCGCATTCATTCAGGAACTGACGTAGAGACATATCGTATGTCAGTAACGTGAGTAGCAGTAGGGATAGCTTGGGAGTGCCTAGGCCACGATGTTTTTCTTACTGTGGCCAATGTTTGGCGAAATTGAGGTAGAGTTGAGCAATGATGAGAATAATGGCCAAATTTTGAACAGATGGCACACACGAATTTGGTTTGCAACCCTTTATTGTTGGCAGGAGATAATTTTGTAGTCGGTGTGGACGTACTTGGTGGAGTGGGGATCACGGTGGGTGCTCTTGGGATTTGAATCCGATTTTGTAACTTGGGAAGAGTATGAAATCTATTAGTGTGGTGTCCATCTCTTTCACATAGTGCGTAGGGAGGTTGAACTCGGGAAGGAAGGGGAGTCGTGGGCTCTTTCTTCTTTCGTCTGCTCCCAGCAGTGAAAACGTTGTCAACGGTGGAGGGAGATGGTGGTGTGGTAGGAACTAGTACTGGAATATGCATCAGGATTCCCTTTGTCTGAGGAGGGAGGGATGGTTGAGGAACCATGGCAGGGGGATGAAGATACCATACAGGGATGGCTAGCACCATGTTAGGAAGGTTAAGAGTGGCAGCTACCTGGAATGCTTGGACTCTAGGTGGGGGGTAGAAGAAGGGAATTTGGGTAAGGGATTGGGGGATTGTCTCCCAAACCGGGATTTTCCCTTGGAGGGGGGGAGAATCTGGGACAAGTGGTTTGGTGAGAGGCTCAGGGGGTTCCTAAGGGAGTGGTTCTTCAACTGGTGGAACTTTGATGTGGGGAGGGAACTTTGTGGGAGGGGTGGTGTCCCTGATGTCGGTTCCATTAAAAGATACAACACACACTTGTGTCGAAGGGTGTAGGAGGGGTGGCATTCCATGATATGCCCCCAGCAAGGATGGGTCTTTGAAAACTTTGGGACCCATGTGAATGACTGAATAAGCATCCGTGTTGGTGCGGTCAAGGGGAAGGATGTTATCGATGTTGGCAGAATGGTTAGGTTCGTAATGTGTAATTTGGTCGATGGTGACGATATTTCCATTGTGGAAGAACATCCTCATTCGAAACACAGAAGAGTCCATCGCCTTCATAGCGTACATGTAGCTATGCCCAAACAAGATATTGTAATCAAGTGGGGCGTTGATGACTTCAATGTTGATGAGCATAGTTTTTCCCCTAAGTTCGACGAGGACATTCTAGAATATCCCTTCAGGGGATGACGGTTGACCATCATAGGCTCTTAATGTGATGGTGGATGGTACAAGCTCAAGGGAGCCAAGTTTATTCCATACAGTTCTGGACATGATGCATGTGGATGCACCTTCATCGATGACCCATGATGTTCTAAATCTTGATTGGTATCTGGAAAGCTAACAGAGCGGGGAGAGAAGGTTCTCCGCCATCTAGATCAAATGTGATGAGTCTAGTATCAGCTGGGTCGACTGCCCCCAAGGTGAAAAGTAAGGATTTCCATTGAGTTGGATAGGTTTGGAGGACCTCCAATACAGACATGGTTGTAGAATATTGTGCCAAGTCATCGACCAGATTGTAATTGTGTGTTGCCCTATCCTGAGGGTTATTGACATTTCGTCGTAATGGAATGTGAGGGATATGAATGGTAGGTTCAGTGTTAGGGCGTGGAATCATCAAGGGTTGTCTGGTTGTAGTTGGAATGTCTTCCAAAGTGGTGGGAGTAGATTCAGGGGGCACGTTGTATTGACGACCACGTGTTTGCAGAAGAATTTATTCTTCACTAGTGAGGAGGATATTGCGATCAACCAGATTTCCAAGGTGGATAAGCCCTGGGTTTAGATATTATCCCATTATTGGTGGAGCGGGATGTACCTCCTATTGGGTATTCATCACACCTTGGTGTGGAATAGGGTTTTGCAACACGGTCGGGGGTGGTTGTTCCAAATACTGTTGTGGGGCCTGCTGAGGGGCAGGCGGCACTGGAGGGCGTGGTGCGTTCATGGATTCTTTCATCCATTTGAAGTCAGAAATTTGGGGGGAATGGTGAGTATAATGTCCATTCTCATCGCAAAGAGCACAAGGGAATTTCGTTTGGAGGTTGTTGTTGTTGTTGTTTTTGTTCCTCCCTTGGCATTTTTTGTTATTGTCCCCTTGGGGGTTCTGTTTACCCTGATTTTGGTTTCCCCCAACAGGTTGGTTTTGTTGGGGGTTAATTCCCCCTGGTCCCGAGTTATTATTGTTTTGGTTTTTTCCTTTTTTATTGGAATTATTCGACTGATGGGTCGGATTTGTCGTATTCAAATGTTCAAAAGTATGAAACTTTTGAATGGGAGAGGCCTGAACAAAGTTAATGTCGGCGTGTGGTTGTCCATGTGGCGGAGCAATCGGCTGTGGAGGACCAGGAAATGGAAAATACTTATTGTTTTGTGGCAATGATCCGTAGGGCGCATAGGAAGGCAAAGCACTTTCACTAGTGCCCAGATTATATGTTGAGGTAGAAGGGGAACCTGAACTTGGTTGAGAGATCAGGTGCATCATGGGTTTCGTCGAGGGCCCACTTATGGGCGAGGGCGAGAAACAGGATATGGTTGTTGGTAAGGGGGAGGAGGGTAATAATATGACCCTCCATATGGTTGCGGATGTTGGGGTGCACCATACATAGGTGGTGGTTGGTTGTGAGGGTTGTGGTGTGTCATGGTACTAATCAACCCATTCGCAGCATGAGACATTCTAGGTTTGTCCTAGCCAAATGGTACGGGTATGGGTGCATCAGGTAATACGGTGTATAAGTAACATGACTGAGCATAAATGAGGTCAAATTTTTTAGCCTTGGTAATGGATTCCTCTTAGGATTGGGGGAATGTGGATGCCACATCTTTGGCAAGTATAGAGACGAGTGATTTTAGAAACCAATCAAGACGTTGTTCTTTGGTGGTTTCTCCTTTACATAAACTACGTCACCGACGCAATTCGTGAAAGTGGTCATAAATATGCATATTTGAGGTTTGTTTTCACTCGGAGATCAGTTCTAAGCCAATATCATGGCGAACTGGTAGTTGAAAGAAGGCCAAAAGGCTTTGGCCAAGGATTCAAAAGTCACATGGGACCCGGATTTTTCGTCCATGTACCATTTGGATGATCGACCGGTGAGTGTTCTTTGAAATAACCTTAAGTGGATGGAGTCATCCATGATTTTGTTTGAAGAGTACCATAAGTGGAAGGTCATAACATGGTTTGTGGGATCTTCCCTCAGTTTTCCTTCAAATTTTGGAATATTTGAAGGTAGCTTGGTCGGCATGTTGGGTCAAGCGGGGTCATGTAAAATGAAATCATTCATGAGTTTAGTCAAATCAGGAATGTTGAGAGACACCAAGTATGGCATGGGGGGATTTGGTGGAGGATTAGCTCCAGCCATGGCATGAGTAGGTAGTGGGCCTAACCCTTGGGGGGGATTTGGTGGGGTTGTACTTCTCCCTTGAGAAGAAGTTTTCCCCCCACCTCCTTGTGAAGGAGAGCTAGTGGATGGATGGCCTTGGGAATTGGATCCAAGTAGAGTGGAACCAAACAATGTTGATCCAAAAATAGTGGCGCTCACAGGGGTGTGAGATGGTTGAGTCGGTGAGTCGGCAAGACTAGGAACTCCTCCTAAAATAGGAGGGAGAATCTGTAAGCATCTGGAACGACGGGGATTTTGTGGATCATTTATGATGTCCGGCTAGCAAAGTGAATGTGTGAAAATATTGATGAGAGAAATAAATGAACAAGAGACTTGTATAATTTGAACCTTCACCATATAAATCACAATTGCATGTAATCAAATGAGCATCATACATAAATCAATTGTAAATAAGCATACATGTGGGTAGGTGGATTTTTTCCGCATGGGGGAACAAATAAAACAAATGTTGGTGTTCTAAAAGATGTATCGTCCTTCCTCTCAAATAGCACTGGACCTTCCAAGAGCACTCAACAGTGGGGTTTGAAGCCATCGAAAGAGGAACTAGTGAAGGATGAAATAATCAGTTATAATGAGGGGTAGAGGGTGCATATCCCGAAAGAGCTGGTGATATTTCCCAAAATCCACACAAAATTTGATCAAGGTGCAATTGCAGCCCACAATTGCCACCTGGGTAGATGTCCTAAATTTGGTCACTAAGTACCTCGGTCAAAGTGCGGCATTTAGATTTCCGGCCTAAGAAATGGGTCATGGGATGGATCCCTTCCAAGAGTTGGGTGACTCAAGGGGGTCGCATAGAAAAACCGGACCTTGGCCTTCAACCCTTCACGGGTATCTCCCTGCCTTATGGTGTAGGAACTCTTAACTTGGAGGATTTTAAAGTTCCCTATTCGCCAACTTCTAATGTTTGAAAATGTGAGAACCGACTAACGGGGGATTATTTGGATGCCTACCCCCGAGATCCTACCTAAACTAAAAATTTATTTTGGCACCTCCTATGGAGGAAAACTTAGTGAGTTTTTAGAAAAAATTTAGATGTGGTGGGCTGAGAGATTGGGGGTGTGAACCAATCTCGTTTGAATTAAGTGGGTGTGGATAATTTCTTCAAGAAATAGTCGGACGTTTCGAAATTCCTTTGGAGAAAACCTACTTCAACCTCCACAATGCAAGATGGAAATTATATGAGTGAGGAGTGACTTTGTGTGTGAGCAAGTGATAAAATGTGTCAAATTTTAATAAGTTGGGTGTGAATTTTCAACATGTGGACTTCATGTGGTCCTTACAAATCTTTGTTACCTATCTTACTAAGTGTCATTGGTACAACCTTGCAGAATTTTAAAATACCTAAAGAACTAGCATGTGGACATATGGGTCCTTACCAATCCTTTAAACTCCCTAATCTTGTTTACACTAAGAAAGCTTGAAAAACTATCCTAGATTGAAAGCATGTGGGCATGTATGGACCCATTACTTTGATCTTTAAACTCTCCTAGTGATGTAAACTAAGAAAGAAATTTCGAGAAACTATCATAAGTTTGCAACATGTGGGCATGTATGGGCCCTTACAAATTTAAGATGATTTAAAAAAATAAACTAAGAGGATCCCTAGGGGGGCTTTGTCCTCTCCTAAAGATTTTTGTTAAAGGAGATGAAATGTCCCATTAACCACCTTTCTGATTCTCAAGATCTCTCTATGGTGCGAGAGAAGAGCATACTCAATGATTAAATTTAATTTATGGTCCCAATGAAAGTGTTTTTATATGTGATAGTAATGATTTCAACTTAAATTTTACAAACCAAACAAGCCATCCATGTGGCAACCAAAACAAAATAGGAGAATATATGGTTCTTCTTAACCCCTAAGTGCCTATGTTTAGATAACCTTTCATATGGGAAAGGGGTCTAAGTGGAGTGCATTTACAAATTGCATGAAAGCAAGAATTTGAAGGCTAGGGGCCTTCAAATCATCACAAAAAACCTTACAATTTTGAAACTCTAGAAATGTGCGTAGGTTACAGTTCTGACAGAGGCGCAGTGGACACACAATACGCAGGATGCACAGAGAACAAAATCCTTTTGGGCGCACAGTGCGCAGAGTGTACTTTTGTGGGCTGGAATACCCGCGCACGCTCTAATACGCGTCGAGGGGGGGTTTTGAGTGAAATTCTCCTCCTCCGGCTCAAAATTTGCCTCTCGATAGGCAAGGTTAGGTCGATTTTGGTACCTGCAAGAAAAATAGATTAAAAATAAGTGCTCTCTAAGCCCAAATAGGGTGGAAATTAATACCTTTCCCCAGTATGGTCTCCAATCTGTTGTGTTTGTTTTGTCACTTGGTTGAGAAAAACAATGACACTTGCATGCCTAGTTGGGCCTACTAGACAATATAGAGGTTAGTGCATGGGTTAAACAAACCAAACACATGAAATAAACAACTAAACAAACTAAAGCAACTAAGGAAATAAAACTAGAATGCATAAGAAACTTTTAGAAACATAAATGATCAACCAATGACCAAGATTATGCCACCAATGGATAACTATATTAGTTGGAAAAACACCATAGAGAAAACTGAGGACTTATGAGTATCCTCATCCTCCTTGGGAGGGCTCTTGAGTTCCCTAATGGAGAGATCTTCTTACAATGGAAGAAAAATGGCAAATGGTGAAGAAAATCAATGTTTATTCCCTCAAGAGGTGAGTGAAATGGCCTATTGAAATGATGCTAGAATATTCCTAGGAGAAAAGAGGATTCTCGAGGGAGAATGAGGCAGCATAACAATACTATGATTATCTTGGTTTCTTAGTGCACCCATGGCCTCCATTTATAGCATTGCTTCAAGGCAATATTCAACCGGTTCTTAGTGTGAACAAGGGGCCCTTTAGGGCACCCTTTGGTCCTTGACCAGCCCCCCATTCGGATTTTTCTCGGATCTGAAGGTCAAATCAAGTTGGGAGTTGGTCCATAAGTGGTTGGGGTGGTGACAAGAACCATAAATGCATCGTTCATAGGAATGTGCGGCTTTTCTCGTACAGAGTCGCACATATGGCACATTGTGTGCTCTACGGGCTTCTTTGGCCCATGCATTGTGCGCGCGCTTCCTTTAGTGAGTTTGCGCATGTCAAATTTTGCCCAGTTTGTATAGTTTCTGCCTTTTGAAAATGCATTTTGGTGTTGCAGGTGAACTAATAGTTGTTGGCATTGTTGTATTTATGTAACCATTTGTGTGCAATGTTGTGGACGAAATTTCAATGATAACACCTAGCTTGATGTGACACATGTCACCCGGATTCATGTGTATCACATACCCTATAGACCCATTGGAACGTAACACGTGTCACCCTAACCCTCATACGTGTTAGTTCTCGGTACATGTCTGCCTAACCAATGTGGTTGGTGAAGTGACCAAGACTCTGGGACTCCGGGACTTTGGGACTCCAAAGGATTTGGGATGCAATATGGTAGAGAGATCGAACGGCCCGAAGGGCGGAGCCACGTGGTGATCTTACAAGACTTCAGAGGTTCAGAACTCCGGGCGGTCTCGAGCATAGATAGTAAAGAGGCGTGAAGCGTCGAAGCGTCAAATCCCTCTGCAGTTGACATAGGAGAAAGAGAGTAAGTCCAGTCATGAAATCGGATTGTGGATGGTCTTCCACCATGGAGGAAGGAACTTGGAAATAGTACGTGTGAGGTGGATCCACATGGGCGCTACGTGGCCCTCAACCAATGAACTTCAGAAGGACTTCGAAGAGATATATCCGCTAGTTCTGGGCTTGATTTTGAGCATAGAGACCGTGGTTGGAGAACTCTGGATGAGAAGAGTGTGGTAGTGACCCTGAATGAAGGATTTGATCACTTAAGGAGAACGAAATTTTGAATACCCATCCCTAAGAAAGCCACTCAGAGGTCGGGTGTGTTACACGTAGCCTTCAGGAATCAAGACAATATTAACTACCTTACCAACTCATATTTTTTCAGCTCCACAATCCCTTCTATTGTTGGTAATAATTATTCGAGATGATTTCCCGATGATTCTTTTCTTGATTCCAGCTTACATCTTCTTTATTTTTGGTGTGCATCAAAATTGGGACTGGCGTGCATTTGATAATCTTTTAGGCCTATCACGCACTGTCAAAACTCGATCCAGCGAGCACTCCTTATCATTCTTCGTGCATTTCCTCAAGTGCACACAAAGCTTTGGAATGAGCGCGCATAACTTCATTTGTGCACGCACGCGAAATGAATCCAAAACTTTGGGTGCCAACAAGTGTACCTTTACAAATTTTCTGGGAGATTTAGATTTTCCCTTATATTTAGATCTCCCACTTGAGGACTTAGATACATTTCTTTCCTGAGAGCGTCCTCTTGCAAATAATCCATCTTCTCTCTATCCTTCCATTTTCTTTTGTCTCATCTCCTCTGAAAACAAGGATGAGACCACATCATTGAAACTTAAAGTAGTTTTATTACTACATATGGCCACAACCATATTATCCCACAATTCTGGTAAAGAGCACAATAAATTGATATACTTATTTTCCTCAAAAATATTAATTTCAACAGATAATAGATGACTTACCGTAGCATTGAAGGCATTGAGATGCTCTGTCACTGAGTCTCCATCTTTCATCCTTGGGTTGTAAAACCTCTTCCACAGGAACAACTTGTTTACCAAGGACTTTTGTTGATACAAAGCCCCTAACTTATCCCATAATGATTTGGTTGTAGCTTCCTCTAGCACATTCAACAATATTGAATCTGAGAGAGACAAGCAGATTGTGCTCTTCATGTTTTGATCCAAGTGTTTCCAATCTTTTGCTAAGATTCCTATAGGTGTAGTACCTAGATCCAAAATGATCCACTGATCTTAGTCCACCAACAGATCTTTCATCTTGAGATTCCACAGCTCAAAACTTTTCCCATTAAATTTCTTGATCTCTATTTTCGAACTTCTCACCATTTATTTTCACCTGAAGAATTGATACCATGGATCTCCCATTGTAACAAGGTTTATCATAGATTTGATCCAAACCCTTAGCCACAAAGGCGTCCCCCTAAAGCCAATAACACCTTTGATACCAAATGTAGATTTTGACCTTGTACAATAAATTACTACAAATAGATTCTTAATAAAAAACAGAAAAGATACAATGGCACACACACACATTACTCAAATATTTTACCCTGGAAACCCAAACCGAGAAAACCAACAACTTGTTTAGAGTCACACCTCTAATCTTCTATTCATCATCCACAAGCTGCAATACAATGCCCTCATAAAAAAAGATGATTGTTTCTTGGGAAAAACCCCTAACATAATGTCTACCGTCATATCTGAGACCTTATAATGAATGGTCTAGATTGACTACAAAATTACACTATTTTACAAGGAAATTATCCCAAAATTTTCTTCGAGAGCTCTGCTCTTGAACCCCTGAATGGGGGGTCGCTGGCCCCCAGGCCCCCCAGTCAAGGGGATATGTCCCCCCTAGACCCCCTTCACTCGGGGGAAAACCGCCAAACCCCTGGTAGAAGGTGGGTAGGCATACCTACATATGAATCAGGAAGATAATCAAGCTCCATAACCAACAGGCTCTAGCCCCTTGTGACCCCCTTGTGTGCCTAGTTCAACACGGACATTAGGTCTAGTCGTGAAAAGAATATAACACATACACAATAAGTAATCCATAGGATAACATTCCCCCGCTCAATCACAAGTTTATATCTCTGTATAAACTAAGCAATAAACAATAATGCAAAAGCATATATACTACATCTTTCAAAAGTCTCTAATATGAGATTAAATGGAAAATTTACCTTAAAAACCATCAAAAATTGGATGTTGGATGGTTCATCTAGATTGAATAGAAAAGAGATGAAATTAAGTGGACGAATTCCAACATCTCAACATTTCCTAATTACTTGACATTATGATCATTTGCCAAGTATTTTATCTAGAAGAAGCTAGCATCTTCTACTAATTGGTGAATATGTAGTATTACTACTTTGCAATTAGTGAATCACTGTAATGGCCGAATTAAATTAACAACCATTTAATTTACAACATAACAGTAAAATTTAAGAAATTTCTATAATTTAGCACATTCGCCTACAAATTTATCAATTACAATAAAATTTTATAAGAGATTAAAACAATGCATAATCTGAAATACCTAAACCTGATGCTAATAACCCTCCGTTTGTCCTTTACTTTCTTGACCGCTGCTGCACTATAACACACTGCCCAAAACCTAGTTCCTCCCTGCCAACTAGGTAACCTCCTAGCTCCAAGATATCATATGGATATCCTGGCCCCCGTGCCCAAAACCCCCAGCAACCCCGGTGCACTGATACAATCCCACTCCCAAAATTTCACCTCTCTCTGCAAATTCCAGAGCTCCCAAAATCCATCCCCAACCTCCCGTAGAATGACCTCCCGTCCCCCTCCTTCCCTTCCTTCTCCCCCCTTCACCAACTTCCCCGCTTCATTTACTCCCTACCTAACTCATTTATTACCTTCTTATCCTTTCCCGTTAATGTCCCCTTATCCCTCCTTTATTATTTTATCCTCATGTAGTTAATATGTTATCCCTTGTTGGATACATAACTTAATTTAACAATATAGTTTATTACCCTTCTTTTATTTCTTTACCTTATTAATTAATGAGTTAATTAATACTTAAATTAATCATTGACAATCATGAATAACTAATTAATAATAATTAATTAGTAAATGTTATTTTAAGAAATAAATATTGTTTAACTAATCTTTTAGGACAGTTAGATTATTAAATTAATTATAATTAATAATCCTATATGTCTATTTAAGCAGGGTCGTTACAATCACTTCAAAGTGCTCTCTGAATATAATGGTTTGGGATGACCACTAACCAATTATACCATGTATTTAGTGGTTTGGGATGAACACTAACCAATTTGACACTTTTAGGTGTTGAACAAAATCTCAATGTATCCCAATTGGGTAATAAAGAGATAAATGAGAGGATACCAAACTCCATGTTGGATCTTTCCAAATGTTGATTTGATGATGATTTCAAGTTCCAAATTCCATGTTGAAAATTCCTTGATTTGATTGTAGACCATTTGTCTCATTATATTTTGATTGATAGGACTCCTAAACTTGAAGTCTGACTATCATCAATGATATCCCCCTGTATCAGGGATAAGGTGAGGAGAATGAAGACTTTCGAAAGCAAAATGTGTCATTACTTGAGATTGAATTCTTCAGTATAAATAATATATCTCCATGGTTGTTGATTACCATTGTCAAGGATTGGTCTAGCCATAGTGAATCTCTAATCTTGTAGATTTGTTTCATTTGGAGCATATGTGTGATGAATGATTATTCTTGTCGCAATACTAACAAGGATGGAGATCAAAACTTTGATCATCCATATGACCAACTCGATTGCAATGTTGTCACTTCGCATTCTGATGTCGAACTTGAATAGATGAAGTTGAAACTTCTTGAAACAATCACGCATTGTTGAACTGGATTGGTCTGGAATAAATTGGAATATGAAAGGTAACTTCTTTTTCATATCTGATACCTATTATATGTTTGTTGATTTTTTATTTCTTCCCAAAATCTGATGATTGGCTTGGAAAGAGAAATTTGACCTTGTTCATGAAAAACTTCATCTTCATTAGAAACTTTTGTTGAAGTTATTTCACTAAGTTGATCATGTGTTGATTTTTGATCATTGATTGGAATCTTTATCAAATTCGAAAAGTGGGTTGTTCTAAACAAAAAATAGTTCATAATGGTGATTCCATCGTTGTATTCCATCATGTTGGAGCTAAGATTGAGTCTAGAGAAGTTCTACTATGTCTTGCAAAACTTGTAAACAAGTTGGAACATTTGAAGAGTTGCTTTGTTGATTGATATTGTGTTGTCAATATCAGTGAGTATTAGAGTGTTTAATAAGTCTAATAATTCTAGACTTCGCTCCATTTTTAAAGATAGAATGAGGCCTCCTTGTGAAGGTAGGTCCTAATTACCATTGACTTGACAACAAGAAATAGGTTCTTGCAACTCCACCATCTTTACAATTCAATCACTCAATGACTTTAATGTAGACTCAAAAATTGGTGACGGGTTCAATCGAGAATGCATCCAATAAGTACAATTCCAACTTGATTTTGAAAATACAATTAAACTTACTAAAAAAACTATTTGTCATTTACAATTTTTTTTCAAATTCAAATGCTTGACAATTATTTGAGTTCATAATATTCTCCTTAGCTTGATTTTTCCATTATTGATATGATTTAAAACTTGATTTCTTGAATATGCTTTACAGTTATTTGATCACATGTGCTTGACTAGCATTAATTGTATGCCTCACTTGTTTTTCATTACCTTGCCATGTACTCCATGTGTGTGTGGTTGTATAAAAAATTACAAATGTGATTATGTCAAAACTAGACATAAAACATCATAAGCTAGCAAGAAAAAATTTCACCGTTGCATAGTACTCAAGGTGTACCTAAGATCCCCTTATTCAAATTTTGGGCGACATAAAACAACATAAGCCAGCAAGAAAAATTCTCGCAGTTGCATACTACTCAAGGTGTACCTAAGATCCCCTTATTCAAATTTTGGGCAAATCTAAGACACAATCACCACCAAAATGTTTTTTATATTAGTCTTGATACAATTAGCTCTTAGCTCTTAAGAGCACAATAAGTGATTCTCTTAAGAGTTCAATGGTGAATATTGATGTCTCAAACAATGGAATTCATGGTACAAAAGATAGGCTCTCAATCTTACTTGGTCTTTGACTCTCAGTAAACATTTGACTTTGAATCATTCACTCAAATTTGGACTTCAATCTACTCCCTTTGAGACTCAAAGAAAAAAACAAACTACTCAATCCAAAATAAATTTCCATGTACTTTTTGAAATTCTATGGTCTATTATTCTTTTTATGGGAATGGAGTGTGTTACAAGAGCTGCCACTTTAGAAATAAGAGAGACAAACACGGATCCACCTTATGAGCTATGGCTACACTAATTGCAACAGTTCCTTTGTCATATTCAACACATTGACCTTAACACCCCTATTCTCGTGCTCAATAGATCATCAAACTTGACAAACTTGCCCTCAATCTGAAGAAGAAATCACTAGGAGCTCACTTTATTTTTTAGTGTTTTGAAGTTCCACACAAGGAAGTCATTAGATCGTTTTAATTTCCAAGCGAAATTTGCACATTAGCTATTTCCAATTCTATGTAAACAAGCTACAAACCCATGCCCCAATTCTTCAATTGCATTCAATTTGTGAGTTGGAGGTCATGGTGATTATACCTACGACCTGTGTATGGCCCGTCTCCCGTGTAGATCAGTTAAAACGAGATGGAATTACTAAGAGAAATCAGATCAGGTTGCAAGGAAGAGATGTGAATCAGATCTTTTCTCCAGAAGAACTACCCACGTGCCTACAAAGTGTTCTTCAACAGGACAACGTAGTTAGCAATCCATAGGTCTCGTTTACAATGCATCTTGGGAGTGTTGAGAATACGACCATCAAGCAGTGATATAGCAATAGGGGAGGCACATTTCATAAGTAGCCATTAAAATACTTGACCGATGTACACATTTACTTGTCCGGTGCATTTTAGGGACCAAGTAAGGAAATCTACAATCCAAATAGTAAGATAGATTAATTTTGGAGGACCCAAATCAAGATATGTGAAACGAGTAGGATGAATCATGGCCTATTGTATTACCCAAGAGAGGAAATCCATGATAAGCAATAACTCAAACCACAAAAACTAGGTAAATACTCAGATCAAACCCCAAGCCACACGTACATTTGGGATGAGCATATATATTTAGAGGAATCCACAAATGAAATGTGTGATAATTGACAACACAAAATTCAAAGTTTGTGTCTTAATCAACAACTGTCGCATCATCTTAGCATCATTGGCTTCACCTCATCTCCCATGGAAAACTATTGTGGTGTTACCAAGCCCTTTAAGACTAAGGGAGATTCAATACCACTTTAAGAACTAGAAGATAAAACAAGAACAACAATATGATGGAAAAGGCCTTAAGACATCTCATAAAATATTCACACCAAAGTTACAAATATATAACACAATGGGTGATACCACCTTATATAGAGATTTTCTCTAGATCCTAACACCTTGCATGGTGACTAGATTGGGAAATCTTAACCAATTCACTTAGTCATCATTTGAGGATAAATCACTATTATCCTAAACAAATAATTAAATTAAAGATGACATGAAGACTTAGTGATTGGTTGATCCAGGTGTACATCGGAGGTCGCCCACCTATTCCACTGGCTCAAAATACAGTTTCTATATTGGCAGTTTTTCGGGTCCCAAACTTCTAGGACCGCTTTGAGGCCCTAAACAACGTTTTTTTGGCTCGTCAACACCTAATATGTACTCGAAGGAAGATGCTAGGTTGAAAATGTGTTCTCCTCGGATAGATCTTTTCAACAAGGTCCTAAGCCCCCCAAACAGAGATCGTATGTAAATGTTACTCCCTCAAGAAGTTGACGTATCAACTACCCCCATCGGGGCCCACAAACATTTTGGTGTTTCATCTCCCGAAGTAGGGTTTTGGATGTTTAGGGTTTTCTCATTTATGCTTTATGTTAAAAATGTCTTTGGAGCGTCATTGTAATCATCTTCTTGCGAATGCAGGTAGTTGTCACATCTCTTCTCAGAGATAAGCTACCACCATTCTAGTGAGTTCATTTTACTCTGTATTTTCTTCTATTGTCTCTGCATATTTCATTATTTAATAGAAATTGAGTATTGTTGTATCTTTCTGTTTATGTTCTATTTTTGTGTTTCATTTCATTCCATCATAAATCCAAATCAGTGGTATCATACTGGTCTCCTCTTTATTTGTTTCTCTATGCATGTCCCCATCAAGGTTAGGGTATAAGGCATTGGGACTTGAACTAGTCGAGTCTTTGGAAGACCATCCTCGCCGACCCCGATGGTCACCCATGGCAGAGGAAAATAGAGACGAGGGAGCAGGATATTCTATTAAATTGTTGCTCGCGGAATCCCTCACACAACAAAGGAACGAGATGATGGATAATTTTTCCCAAATCCTTCAACAGTTGTCGACAACAACAGATGCAACTTTGTCAAGAAACCACTTTGGAGGTGTCGCCCCCTTCAATGTACAATTTAATTATGATATTCTCATATTTGAAGGTTAGATAGATGCAGATGCTTTGGAAAAGTGGTTAAATCTACTAGAAGGTTATTTCTATGTCCACAATTTTTCTAATAGGGAAAAAATCACCTTTGCGCTCCTTAAGGATGTCCCCCATGTCAAACATTGGTGGGAGACTTACTGTGAGAAAAACTCCACATAGGAGTCTGGAATATTTGAGGTTGAGTCCACTTGGAACTCTTTTATGGGTGTCGTTAAGGAATAATATTACCCTATGGGAAATATGACGAACAAGTACATGAGATGGACCACACTGCGTCAGGAGAGGGACCAAACAGTGTCAGATTTCACAAATACCTTCCATACCTTGCACACCAAGTTGGGTATCAGAGACTCTAAGCGGCAACTGGTTCTAAAATACCATAGGGGTCTACATAGGTACATCCAAACATAAATGGAGTTTATGGACATCTCATCGCTAGGAGTCGTTTATCGATATGTTGTCAAAATTGAGCAAAAATGTAAGTAGAGGAATAAGTGGGAGTTTGGATCTACAAATGCATCACAGCAAAAGCCGAGAAAAGGAAACCTCAACACAGAGAACAGAGGATAAATAAAATATGGGCAACCTCAATACAACCAATCTAAGATGCAAACAAAGAAAGGCAATGGGAAGACATAGAAAGACATTGGGAAGTGGTGTGAGTTCCATAAAAGCCCTTGGCACAACACCAATGAATGTTGATCGAAGCAATCATTGGTGGTCGAGATGAAAGCCTCAGAGTTAGATCCAGGCTCTGACTATGATTCAAATTCAGACAAGATTAAGTGGATCATTTATGCAGAACCCAATGCCACAGTCACTACCACCAATATCCAACCAAATGAACCAGAAAAGTCTAAGGAAGGTGAGCACATTTTTCACTCACAAATGTGGATGAAGGGTGCTCCACTACTTTCATTGTTGATAGCAGAAGACAAAAGAACATCATCTCAACAGAGGTTGTCAAGCGGTTGGAGTTTCCAATAACACCACATCCATAGTCATATAACATCCATTGGATCATCCAAGGACGAGATATTTGCATCAGCGAACAGTGCTTCCTGCTCTATGGCATCAATCCTTTCAAGGATCAGGTATTGTGTGATGTTTCCCCACTTAAAGTTTGTGATGTTCTTTTAGGCTAGCCATATATGTTGGAACGTCATGTTGTATATTAGTCTAAACCTCGTAGTGTCATTGTTATTGTGGGCAGACAATTATACAGGATACCAGAGGTAGCTCCACCTACCGAATTTTTTTGGTCTCAACTAAGTAGTGCAGGAAGGTCATCTCCCATACTAGGAAATTCATCTTATTTATGATTCACTCTCAGAGTGAATGGAAGGTCGCAGCCACATCCATGGCCTCCGCAAAGGGCTCCCCTACGCAATAGAAACAAGTGGACAAATTTGTGGCAGAATATCGAAACATCTTCACCTCACCTATTGGAGTGTCTCTGCACTGTCAAGTCAAGCATTCAATTGAATTGACCCCTGGAACGGATTTTCCTAATGGGCCAATGATCGACACTCTCTCCTGTAAAATGAGGAAATCAAGCACCATATTCAAGAGTTGCTCCAAAAAAATCACATTCGACCAAGCTCCTCACTCTGCGGAAGCCCAATCGTGCTCGTATAGAAGAAAATTGGGACCCGATGACTGTGTATTGATTACAGAGCTCTAAACAAAATCACAATCAGAAACCGATACTCAATTCTCCGAATTGATGACCTTCTCAACCAGCTCAAGGGGACCAAGTACTTTAGTGAGATTGATATAAAGTTTGAATACCACTAGGTCCCCATAGAATAGACTAATGTATGGAAGATTGCTTTCAAGTCTAAAGAAGGTCTTTTCGAGTGGTTGGTCATGCCCTTTGGCTTGACGAGTGCCCCGACAATTTTCATGAGGTTGATGGATGACATATTGAGGCCCTTCACCAATTCCTTTTTGTTTGTATATCCGGATGACATCCTTGTCTTCAACAAGATTTGGGAAGAACACTTGTCGCACATTTTGCAAGTCCTCCACACTCTGTGGCAACACAAACTATATTCTAACTTGGAGAAATGATCCTTTGGCATGAACATGGTGCAATACCTCAGATACATTGTAGATGAGCATGGTGTGCATAATGATCTAGCCAAGATCTAGGTCATTTGTAAATGGCCCACCTCGACAACACTAACCAAGCTTCAAATCTTCTTAGGCATGGCCAACTTCTATCGCAAATTTGTATTAGGGTTCTCCCGTATCGCATGGGCTCTCAGCCAAGTGACTAAGGGTGGCTGCAAAGACAAATTTGTGTGGGGTAGATCACAACATAAATGATTTGATGATTGTTATAAGATAATCCCCCTGTGGACCAGTGGATTTCCTCTTGGATACTAGACCCCTATGACCAAGACAAAAAAGTTTTATTATGGACATGGACATTCCTTTTCATGAAGCTAAACTATTCAAAGAAGAAGAAGGAATAAAGGTAAATACCTTTCACCAGCGTTTGTCTTTGCTCAATCCATGTTTATCTTGATCTCCAAGTTCTTCAGAAGGTCCTGCAATATAATGAGCAACAACAATGAGACATACTTCCTACTCTACCATGATTAGCTTCATAATGTATCTATAACAGAAACAAGTTCATGAAACGTACACAAACTTTAAAAGAAACATGCCAAGCATAGATTTATATTAATGAAAACAAAGTGAAATGCTTACAGCCATGGGTGTAGGTGCAGCAGCTTCACCAAGCTCTCTTTGTCCAGACCCTTGCTCAAATAATCCACACACAGAATGATGATGCGTCAATGATATCTCCCTTATGATATCATAAGTTTGATGCTTTACAATGTCTCCATATCAATACCAATCATGAGATCATAAGTATGGTATCTCTCAATCTCGGACAAGTGGATTCTCTCTTGGGCTCTAGATTCCTAACACCAAGACAGAAAAGTGTTATTGTGGACACTGACATTCTTTTTCATGAATCTAAACTATTCAAAGAAGAAGAAGTAAGAAGGGTAAATACCTTTTACCAACATTTATCCTTCTTTGATCCAAGCTGATCTTGATCTCCAAGTTCTTCAGAAGGTCCTGCAATACAATGAGCAACAACAACGAAACATACTTCCTACTCTACCATGATTAGCTTCATAATGGATCTATAACAGAAACAAGTTCGTGAAACGTACACAAACTTTAAAGGAAACAGGCCAAGCATAGATTTGTATTAATGAAAACAAAGTGAAATGCTTACAGCCATGGATGTAGGTGCAGCAGCTTCACCAAGCTCTCTTTGTCCAGACCCTTGCTCAAATAATATACACACAGAATGTTGATGCTTCAATGATATCTCCCTTATGAGATCATAAGTTTGATACTTCACAATGTCTCTCTATATTTTTACCATGAGAAAGCCTCCTTATATAAGCTTGGAGAGACCCAAACACCTTAGAGATTCTTGGGATAGGTTGAGGATCTTTCTCCATCAGTTGTGGATCCTCCCTAAAATGTAGCCTTGACTTCAGATTTGAATCCAACTGATTTCCAAGATAAGGGGGATTTTTCTCTAATTCTCCTCAACAGCCTAAAATTTGCTCAAACAGGCCAACGCTCCCCCAAAAGGGTGCACAAAGCATTGCAACGCTCCCCCAAAGAAGGCTAGGGAGCGTTGTCACTCCCTGATAGTGGGTAGGGGAGCGCTTCCAAAAATTCCTTCAAAAAAGCCTAGCGCTCCCCCAGAAGGGTGTACAGAGTGCTGCAATGCTCCCCCAAAGGAGGCTAGGGAGCGTTGGCACTCCCTGATAGTGGGTAGGGGAGAGTTGCCTTCCAAAAATCATTTTTAAGTGGTTTTCTTCATGGAAAATGCTTTGTACTCCTCATAAGATGATTTATCCTTCTTAAACTAGTCTTTGAAGGTGTCTTAAGTGTCCTTATGATGTCGTTAGAGACACGACATAGGCAAGATGGCAATATGATGTTTGCAACACTTGCGAACAAAAATGCGACACTTGCGACACTAGTAATGACGACAATGGGTCATCATTGAAGTGAGTAATTTTGATGTGTAACAGATTGCCCCCCAAAGTAAAAAGTTAGAAAACGAAAATTGATGACTGAAGTACTTTGTAGACTTTTTTTTAGCAAGGGTATGGACTCGGAGAACCTGGTAGAAGTTGCACACANCAAAGTAAAAAGTTAGAAAACGAAAATTGATGACTGAAGTACTTTGTAGACTTTTTTTAGCAAGGGTATGGACTCGGAGAACCTGGTAGAAGTTGCACACAACCATCAAACAAATATTATGATATGTTTCAAACCCAAGGCAGGCATACCTATGCTTGAGTGATAAAGACTTTCAAGGTATGGCCACCATAAAATACATTGTGGATCCATAACTATATTAACAAAGAGTATAGCCACCAAATATACAATGTGGATCTATACTTCCATGACATGAACTGATCGTATCCACAAAAAATACACAGTGGATCTACGAAACGACAAGACATAGCCACATACCAATACAAAGTGGATCTATGTAACAGTATGTGTGTCAATATTCAAGAGAAACTCTGTCGCAACCTGGGTAAAGTACATATCAGAGTGATCACTCAACCCAGGGTCTTCTTACCGATCCCGATGCAGTACGAGTCTAACCATGTGAATAGATGTCCTGATGTCGAACATGGCAGAAACCACTTGATTACCAGTCAATGAGGTAAACCGTTAACAAGTGTGAGGGAAATCACCATTGATGTCAATGATTCCCAAGGTACTCTACTACATTCCAACGAATGTGAATGGATGAGCTGAAGTCGAACATCTGTGGAATCATCTGATCAGAGTTCAATGATGTAAACCCACTATCGTACGCGAGGAGGCCTACCATTGAGGCATGCAGGTCTCAAGGTACTAATTGGTTTCTAATTCTAGTTCCTGGATAATGTATTGAAGTCGACAGGAATAGACTCGTCGCAGAAGGGCCTTGATGTATTCCCCATCAACAACATGAAATTGACGGAGAGATGTAAATCGGTGGATCAAATGAACATGGATTGACACAGGTATTGAAACAGAAAATTGGTGATGGTTGACTCTCAAGGCAGATACTTCCCTTGAACACTAAGGCACAACAACAAAATCTTGACATGGACCAAAACTTGATAATGCAGTGGATACTGTGGCTTTCGCCGGGTGACCCAAAGGAGTAAGGAAACTTGGAGGATTGGTTCAATGCAGAGGTTCAACGGATTAAAATGCGTGCAAAGATAAAATGTCGTGTTCAAGGGCGACTGTAAGAGTTACTAGTGATGTTTTCAAAAACTGCTTGACTTGTTTCCTTCAATTTTTCCCCCATCCAGATAGACGAGTGCCTCTTTTTAGTTTAACGAGCTTGAGGGTAACACATGCTCGATATAACTCACCTTCGGTAAGTCCCTCTTCCTTTGTTTAACAAATTGGAAGAAGTAAGGGTTCGGTCTCGTATGGGCCCTTCAATGTATGATTGTTTAATGAGTCCAGAGAAGGTAAACTCGGTGATTTTTCATGTTTAGAGAGTCTGAAAAGAACTTAAAGACGACTCCAGGGTTATCCTTTTTCGTAATTTTAGTCTCATGAGGTCGAAAAAGAGATAAACTACCACTCGAAAGACCCCCTTTCAAACCTTTTAACGAGTGTGAAAGGAAGCAAGATCACTCGGCAATATTTTCACATTTAGAGAATCTGAAAAGAACTTAAAGAAGACTCTAGGGGGGTCCTTTTTCGTATATCCATGCGAGCCAGAAAAAGAGATAAAAGGTTGCTCAGTTACATTCTCATGTTTTTATGAGCGCGAGAAAGAATAAAGACTAAGCTCGGTATTCTTCCCCCAGCTTGAAAGCTAGTGGCTTAACTCCAGAATGATCATCAAAGGCTGGAGACATGTCCCCCCAAGCTTCAATTCATTCACCAAATTTGAGGTTGTCACCAATTTATGTACTAGATGGAGAAAAAGGACAAGGGTGGATGAAATGAAGGTTCAAATACGAGACCTAATGAAAGACTCGACTCGACATCTACGAGATCTAGAGAAAGACTCGACCTGACAGGAGAGGTGATTGTTTCAATTTGTTAACGAGCTTGACACAAGAAAATAACTATGCTCAAGGCTCCGGGTTCAATCCCCAGTTTTTTGTTTCATTTTTTAACGAGCTTGCTACAGAGAGAAAAACTATGCTCGTGGCTTCTATTTCATTTTTTAACGAGCTTGTTGTTAGAATATGAAAGATTGTGTGCTCGTTTTATCATTGACAATACTCTTGTCACCCAACCATAGGCCAAAGCCACCCTCTGAGCACCTTAACCTTGACAGAGAATCATTTCGAAAGCAAACCCTAGGCTAGATAGCCATACAAAGGGTAGCGCACCTTTCCCCAAGGATAGCACATCAACAAAGGCTAATCAGATGTTCCAAACCCTAGCCAAGAGATAGTCCAAGCCAAAATGTAACTGCTAGTTGCAGCAGCTCTCCTCCAAACTTGCACACAAGACTACAACTGCACTGCGCAGAACTGGCTCTCTGAAACTGTTGAGATGTGTCAAATGAGAGACTGGTGCCATGTATTTATAGTGGTTCTGGAAAACTTACTGGGGCCAACTTCTCCTTCTGGGTACCTATATGTTCAGTATATTATTATTATTTATGGCCGACTTCTTTTCTTGGAGGCTAATAACCTAATATAAATTATCCTCTTGAGCCAACAAGTCTTCTAGGGTTATTAGCCAACTCATTAGGGTTTCTTCTCGCTTTCCGGAGTATTATATTCTCTTCAAGTTTACACGTGGAGGTAAATACCTCCCGCAGCTACCATAATATCAACACTTGTCACAGAGAAGCGAAAAATATGCTCATAACCTCTCCTTGATTATGTTGCATTTTTTAACGAGCTTGTTACGGAGAGGAAAACTATGCTCGTAGCCTCTGTTTCATTTTTTAACAAGCTTGTTACGGAGAGGAAAACTATGCTCGTAGCCTCTGTTTCATTTTTTAATGATCTTTCCACATAGAAGAAAACTATGCTCATGGACTCTTCTTAATCATGGCTTCCAAGAGGATAACGCTTTGGAAGGACACCATGTCAAGGGACAAAACTCGGTCATGGCTTCCAAGAGATCTTCACTGGATGGAAGAAGAATTTTCTAGAAGGAACACATGTCGAGGGTCTCGTTGGGGGTAAGGAGATCAGGCTCCAATATCCCTACCGAAGAGATCACCATGTCAACTACCGGATCCAAGTCATCAGAAGTTGAATTCATGGGAGACAATGCCACATAATTGACCTGTGGTAGGGGTGATACCGACTGCATATAAGAACCATTTAGGGAGTTCATTGGGTTGATGGTCAAGTCAGGGCCAACGAACAAAAGTTGATCAATAGTCACCATTATTCCATCGTGCGGGAAAGATATCACACGAAAGAGAGTAGACACAATAGCTTTCATGGCATAGACATAATATCGCCCAAGGATTAAATCAAAATGCAAGGGGTATTGGACTACCATAACATCAATAAAAACAGTTTTCCCTCCCAAAGTTAAAGGAAACTGAGGAAGGATGCCTAAAGGGTGACTGGTTCTTCTGTTAAAAGTGAACAGAGTCTGGGTAACCGGCACAAGCTGAGGATAACCCAAATCTTTCCAAGCAATTGAGGACAAAATACTAACGGATGAACCTTCATCTATTAGTGTCTGAGGAATAACCCGACCACAAACATGTACTGTAATCTTGAAAGGAATGTGAGAAGGAAGACAAGGTCCAGTTGGCGCACCCTAATCAAAAAGGATGGCCTTATTACTTGGAGGGGGTTTCGCGGGAGAGGGACGAATTCCCCCCAGCACGGTAGATTTTGTATCAATGAGAAAAACGTGGGCAGAATCAGGTTTACTCTCTAATGGGAGAGTAGGATCGATTGATAATGACATCAAATCGACCACTTGGGTTTCATTCTCCAAGGAGAGAATGGGGTAGACAGGTGGAAATGGATCGACCGTTTGGGTTTCACTCTCTAACGGAAGAGTGGGATCGACCGAAGATGGGATTGGATCAATCACTTTGTCAACTGGTTCAACTAAGGACGTGACCATATTGACGACATGATCAAACGGATTGACCGATGAAGGGACTGGAGCAACCACTTCAGCACTCGTCAAAGGAGGAGTGGGATTGACCAGTGATGTAATTGGAGCAACCACTTTGGCACTCGTCAGAGGAGGAGTGGGATTGACCGATAATGTAACCAGAGCAACCACTTGGGTTTCACTTTTCAGATGAAAAGTGGGGTTGATCGATGACAGAACTGGATCAGCTACTTTGGTTAGTTGTTCAACCGAGGATGAAACTAGATTGACCACCTAATCAACCGAACTAACCAGGGATGGAACTGGATTGACCATTCCAACAACTAATGATGGGTTGGGGGAAATCTTACGATAACCAGTTGTAAGTTGAAGCTTTACCAAAAGAGAAGAAGCCTTGTCCATACGAGGACAAAGGTGAGAATAATGATCACCTTCGCATAACATACAAGGAAATTTGATGGTTGTCTTCTTCTTACCAACCTTAACGTCACTAGTTAATGGGGTGTCACCAGCATGTACATTAGGGGTCGATGACATGGAATACCACATTTCTAAGACCTTGGGAAGACCAACGCAATCCCTCAAAAAGTGGTCACCCTTACAAAGACTGCAAGAGAATTTGGGCTTTAGATTCTTCGTTTTAACCTTGTCTCCCTCATCAACACTCCCAGTACTATTAACAGTAGTTGGTTGCTTGGATCCAACATCTGATATGGTTGGAGGCTTGGTCTTTTTCAAGTTCTTCTTCTTCTTCTCTTTATGTTTCTTCTTCTTCTCTTTCTGTTTCTTCTTCTTCTTATCAACCTAGCTACTCGCTTTAGAGCTTTCACTAGGCGAAGAAGGAGAAAGGGAAGGAGACTTAATGGGTGAAGAATGTGAAAAGTCGATATGAGGTTGATGTGTGGGTGGTGTACTGACATCTAAAGTATTAGGTGCAGTTGAAGCACTGGGAGGATTCGAGATCACCGGAGTGGGGAACAACCAAACCGATAATACGATGGTGAGTCCCGGAAGACTCAGTGTGGCAATGTACGAAGGACCAAAGTTTCCAAAAGAAGGAAAGGTGTAAGGTTCCCCGTGACAAGGGGTTCCTCCATTGGTAATCACAGGAGTTGATTCCATTAACACTGACTCAACCTAAGGTCCACTAAGTAAAAAAAACAACGCACGCTATGAATCTAAAATCAAACAATCAAACAAAACTTCCCACAATGAAACCACTAGTTGGTGATGAAATCCAACATCGCAAGATCAATATAGGAAGGGGTGGGGATAGAGTGGGAGGATCAGTTATGTTGGCGACTTGCTTAACGGACTTATGCCTTGGTGCAAGCTTCCACGTATTAATTGTGGATTTACCCTCCAAGGAGCCCGAGTGAGTTTGACCAACGTCTGTTCCAGGTACAGTGAGACTTCCCTTCACCGTCACCTCATGTAAGACCCTGAAGATTGTGGCTACTAAGGTCACCAACTCGCAGTCAGCCCCTGGGCGGATACAGTCGACAGTCCAGTCCGAACGTATGAGCAGGATAACAAGTTTGAAATCCTTCGAGAGAACTGAGGAAAAATGGACCGGTAGAACTCCAGAGGACCCTTGTAATGGCCGAATTAATTTAACATCCATTAATTCCATAAACTATAACAATAATTTCTACTTGATTTCAGTAACTCGGTAATTTCTTATAGATTCAGCACATACGCATATAAATTTATCATAACGAATAATGATTCCATAACATAAATAAAACAAATACTTAATTTAAATTACCTTGGTCTGATGCTAACCCTCCGCTTTCCACTTGCCTTGTTGACCTTCCTGCTGCTGCCTTGCCCAACTTGAAGCCACGGACCAACTCTGCCCAAAACCGAGTTTCCACCCTGCCAACTAGGACAACTACCTAGCTTCAGGATACCATATGGATATCCTGGCCCCCGTGCCCAAAACCCCCAGCAAACTGGTGCCCCCTGTACTAACCCTTCCCGACTACAGAACTCAAACTCTCCTCCGTGCAATCCAAGAGAACCCTCCCAAAAATTCCCTGTAGAATGGTCCTCCCTCCTTCGTAAACCTCCTCCCCTCCTATTC